>VZSR01001342.1:5482751-5609628 GCA_013398615.1 Brachypodius melanocephalos
ACTCAGCAATTGTGCTGAAATCAGCTCCAACTGGATAAAAGGTAATTCTGGCGCGGGAAGGTTGTGAACACTGATCCCAGAAACCCACTGACTCCAAAGAAGAGAAGGACTGAGCATGCAGACTAACCAGCATTAGAGGTGAGGCAATCATTTAACCAATAGCATAAGAGAACTGTGTAGCCAACAAGCATTAAACCCTTTGTTTGCGAAAAGGTAGAGATAAGGAAAAGTTTTGAAAAGTTTTGAATTACCTTGGGACCCGCCCCCCGCTCCCCCCACCAAAAAGTCCAGAGTGGAGAAGGACTAACAGGATGCTGCTGGATCTACAGGCAGTGTAATTTTCTACTTGAACTCTCTCTCTCTTCCCCCCTTCTCTTCTAATTAATTGTTAAATAAAATCTGTACCATTGACTTCTGCATATGGTCTTGTTTGCACCTTATTTTGGGCAGGTTATCTCTCAATAATCAGATCTTAACAACACTATCATATTTAGTACTGGCAAAATACCTTAATAGAAAACTGACCCAACAAACAGGTGTGTAAACAATAAAAAATACACACCTTGCTGATGAAATACTGATGCTGATAAAATAGTTGTAGGTCTTGTTAGAAAAATTGTACATCATAAATTATGAAATCTGTTGATCTATTACAGGAAGCATAACGTTTTCCCTTTCTTATATAAGGGAAAAAAATTAATTCCTCAGCATCTTTATGAGAGAATAAGCCTATCATCATTCAATTAAGTGCTGGAATTAGTACAAAATTACCAAGCAGGACTCCTACCCCCATCAAGTCACGTAAGAGCCAGAAAAGGCATTAGACACCTAATTCTCCTGGATCTTGAAATCTTTTAGCTACATATTTACAAACCCTGCCCTGAGCCTCTTCACTTTGTACAATAAGAGTGATATGAGGTACGAAACAATAAAATTATAGAAAGACTGAAGGCAAATAACTTAGAGCAGACAGCAGGAATTATTTTAATATGATATATAATTAGCTTGTAATGTATCATGAGCTGTTTGTTAAAGGTTCTTGACTACTAGGCACTGCAGACTGCTGCACTGAAATTTATTAAAACCCCTGCATTTCAGTGGATGCAAGGTGTAAGACCAACAGCATGGGTAACAATATTACTGCTAGCACCAATAATAACCACATTACCATGCACAACATTAGTCCCAAATTCATACACATGTACATACATATGTTCAAGGACCATTAAATGTCAGGAATCTCACATTACCTCTAAAAATGAATATGGGAACTTGTAGAAATGGCAGAATGTTGAATCATGCCACAGAGAACCGTATGTGGCAATGACAGAAATGCTCCTCTCAGAAGAACTTTTCACAACCCTGTGTTCTGTGCCAACCTTGTATTTGTTTATCTTCACTAGTGGAAGCAGTGAAAGAGTGAAAGCTTTGACTGCTCAAACTGCATATGGAATGTATGTGAATGCTCAGGAACAAACTCTGCTCAGAGAGGTGAGATCTTAATGCTGTGGCAACATGATCAATCTTTTAATTTGCTACAGCCTGAACGGAAACTGAGTCCAAGCAAAAGGTCAGAACAGGCATTTTATATTCTGTGTTAAAGAAGGGGAGGAAAAAATGTCTTTGAGGAGTAAAGTTAGTAGCTAATGAGACACAGCACTGACAGCTGGAATTTAATAAGTGTCCACTTCACAAGGAAAATTGCTCTTAGTAATTAAATACAGGTATCACACAAAGCTTCTGCTTAGAGCTAGACTTCAAAATCCTTCTGTCAAGTAGAACTGAAGAACTTTTACATACCAGGTAATATAAGAGTGAGTTTGCCTGGGAGGCTAGTCCTAAATGAAGAGGGTTAATTGCATAAAATTCAGTCCTGTCAGTGGTAAATAATTCCAAAGGGACTTGTTCAGATAGCAGCCTGGCATTACCGAAAAACAGACTGCATCTAAAAAGTACTGTTATAAAGTCCACCAAAACCTGAGACACATAAAAAGTTTATTAGTCATTGCAGAAATAAACCACAAACAAAGTCTTTTTAGAGGGATCCAAAATTCTTTTTGCTCCAGGTCTGCAAGGACCGTAAAACTCTACCTGAGAAAATTTTAAACAATCTTCTAATTAATAGCAGGATTTTATCACCTCTCACAAGCTGTAAGTAAAACATTAACAGGGTAGGAGGAAGTCCTCTTTGTACTAAGCATGATTCCAAACCCTGCTGACATAGCCCAGTAGATGAATCAGGTTACATCAAACTGAGATTATAATAGGTAGTAGCACATACAATAGTGTTTCATATAGGGGACTGCATACCCATAAATGAAGGTATAAGTTTCTAAATTATTGGGAGCATCTGAGACAGAAGAGTCTGACAGGTTTTCTGTAATTTGAGACATCACCATCAAAATATGACCACATAATATATCCTTCAATACTGAAACTCATATCCCTGAAAACAGGTTTTGATCATCACTTAACAAGCAGTCCAACAGAATATTGCTGGTATCACAAAACCAAAGCAGTTTAAGTAGCTAGATGGTTGAATATTTTTATCAGCTACATCCAATAAACTTGCATTTACTCAAGAATGAATAACAAAACCACATGGCTCTACACACTTCAGTGTAAAAGAGCACTGACTCTGCAATACCTGTTTTAACCTACCTCATAGTACAGAGGCACATTCTTAGCCTTTTTTCCCTTTTGACCTCCAGATTCTGCGATCTGCAAGTAAACAAAGCATTCTACTGTGAGAAGATTTTATGTTTACCCAAAGTACTTTACTCATTATTCCCTTTTGCAAACACTGCACTCACCCCCCCAAAACAGTAGGAATCATCTAATGGCAACCCTGTACCTTAGGGAGTTTTTTTTATCAGCACCTTGAAGAAAAATCTGTAACAAAACTTCCTTTACAGGGAGCAGAACAGCTGATTCCATAAGTTTTTTTTTCCATTTTTAACTTCTATGAATTTAAGCAATAAAGCTGGTAAAGAGTATAGAGAATCACTCCTACGAGGACTGGATGAGGGAGCTGAGGCTGTTTAGTCTGGAGAAATCCATTTCTCAGGAGAGACCCTATCACTCTCCTTTTACCTCCGTAAAAGGAGGCTGTAGCCAGGTGGGGATCAGCTTTGTCTCCCAGGCAACAAATGACAGGACGAGGGGAAATGACCTCAAGCTGTGCTAGGACAGGCTCACGCTGGATATCAGGAAGAATTTTTTTTACAGAAAGGTTTGCCAAGCATTAGAATGGGCTGCCCAGGGAGGTGGTGGAATCACCATGCCTGGAAGTGTTCAAGAAATGACTACATGTGGCACTTAGTGCTCGGGTTTAGTTGATAAAGGGGTGTTCAAAGGATGGATTTGATGATCCTAAAGGTCTTTTCCAACCTAAATGAATTAGTGTAATTTTTGGAACTTCCACGGAGTAGTTTACCATTACCACAGACCAAAGGAGGCAGGATCTAGAAGTGACATCTACAGTTTGGTTCATTATTAAAAGTTACTTTCTTGGAATACCTGTCTGTAAATGTCTTCACGTGTTACCACGCTGAAGAGCTTTCGCAGTGGCACCTGCACAGCAAGAGCCAGGGCCTGGGTGTGCATTTCATCCTCAATCTTGGTCCCAACAATGAAAGCGATGCTAGGCTTCCAGTCATCCTACATTCCAAAATAAAATACTTGGGTAAATATTTTTATAAAATAATTATTAAAACTCACGCCAACAAAAGTTCTTCTCTGCAGTTTCAAAGAGTAATTTTGCAGAGATGGATTTATGCCACTTTAAGACATAAAACATTTTAAATGTTAACTTTAAACATCACTGCATTAATCACACTGAAATTGCATGCAACCCGAAAAAGCCCCAACTACTCTGTCCCAATTCTTTCTGCCATCAGGTGGCAGCATTATGCTATGGAAAACACAAATGCTTACCAACAGCCTGAAACCCTTTCGCAGGCAAGTGATACATTAGCATCTCACAAAGATGCACTAACTTTTAAATGGTATTTGCAGATTTGACAGTTCAGAAAGCAAACAAGGAATTAATTTTGAATATATGTATTATTGTGATTATTCGATGTAGAAAAAAAGCCAACAATTTTCAGCTCCCTCATCCTGTGAATTAGATAATGCCCAGATACTATTTTCCATGCATTCTAGCACTATTTTTATGATGTTTTATAAAGGTATATTTATGCATAGTATGGCTCTTGAATGGTTTCACTAAATATTCTGAATCAAGAAAAATTACTTACCAATGGTAAGTTGTACACTACAACATTGATAAGTTAAAAACACTAGCAATTTTAAAATACTTGCAGTAGCATGCACATTACTGTAATGTAAAAAATATTTTTAGCACTAAAAAAATGCAGAACAAGAGAAGACTGGAACATTTTATTTAGTGATGTGCATCCACAAAAGCTTAAAAATTACGTAATTTATGCAACTTTCACTGGTTATCTCTCTCATATTCCTACTGGAATCCCGTTCACAGAGTGAGTCACTATCTCCAGCATACCTACATCTCACTCTAGAGTATTCTTTATCAGCATTCGTGGTGGCTGAACTACGAACATTTGTAATAGTTGTGATGTACAGGAATCACCAAATCTATCTTTTTTCAGTGCATATCTGCATTTGTAAACTGCAAGTTTACCAATGCAGCTGCATAAAGGTAAACATGGAAAGGGATTCAGTCAGATCAAGGCAGTCCCAGGACAGTCACATTAATCAGGACCAGGCTAAGCAGAGTCACAGTCCAGTGTGCACCATAGCAAGGAAAGATTTTAAGACATTTAAGAGAGGGTGGTAACTTTAGGATATTGAATATTTTCATATATTTATATTGTGTACAAAGGCCTTGTGGAATAGGAACAAAACCTCAGCTGAGCTATGGCAAAGTGAGGAAAAGGATCATTCTAAGACTCAGATGGTAAGAGAAGCATCTTCTTCCAGTTTTACAGCACCCTTCTTCATTTGTTCCTTTTCTTAGCTGGTAAAAAGCCTACCTAAATGTCTGCAATTTGGGTAACTGATGGTTTGGGATAAGAGAAACCCACAGTTGACTAAAGTTTCAAAACAGTGCATGCTTGCATGGCGGGAAAGAGTTTGTCAAACACTTAAGGTAACAAAGCATAACATCACAGGAGTGTGCCCCATTTTTCTAACCACAGAATATTCAGAAAAACAAAAAAAGATGTTATGATCACCTGGCTTATTAAATGAAACTGCTAGTAGCTACAGATCAGATAACTAATCCAAAAGGGTGCCTACAGCTCCACACATCATGAACTTCCTTGACGGTTTATTGCAGCACAAAATAAACCCCAAGTTTTTAAAATTATGAAGTGCTAGAGAGATTAAGCATATCGCTGATGCTCTAGGAGTGTGCAAACATGGTGGAATTTAGGAGTGTCCTGCTGCACTGGAACAGCAGACACTGCTCATTGCAGAAGTGGCAGCAGTAGTGAGCACTGCACCACGTCCACTGAATTTCATTTTGCTCTTTTAAGTGTTTCTGCCTAAAGTTACTGGTGCATAGCACTGTGAAAGAGCTCTAGGTATTCCAATATTGCCATCATGCACAGGAATTGTAGCTAATCTGGTTTAAAGCTATCACTGTATACCTGCCAAGAGCTGGACAGTAAGACTTCAGCATTCTTTCAACAGGAAGTATTTAGATGCCCATGCTTGTGTGGAAATGTATAATTTTCTAGGCTCTCAGAACTGAGATTGAAATGCCCTCATGTGGCAGTATCCTGGTGTTCCCAATGCTGACCAGCAGACACCGAATCCTTAGAATAGCCATCTACCTATGGCATGAGCTAATGGAGCAATTGTTATCACTGCACTGCCCACTCCAGTGAGGACCATCAAGAGAGGGGAACAAGGTCCAGTAAGTCTCACAGAGAGATGCTGACAGCTCAAGAGCAGCAAGAATCAGGAATGTCAGGTTTTACTCAGGATCCCATGGTGGAGCATAGTCCAGCAGCAACACAGAGCTTACTCCAACAACTTCCTGCAGTTCTTCAGCTATACTAAAAAAAAATCTATCAGAGAGTTCTAAAACCCTGCCTTATGGCTTCTTTAGTTGCCCCTTAAAATATGCTGACAGCTTGCTGCCCACAAATTAAACTTGCTTAGCATTGATTAATATCACTGCAACAACAATGTCTGTGGAACCTGTCTCCCTTATCATCCCCTCTTCTCCTTGATTTTTCCATCCCTTAGTCACAACTGTTCCTAGATAATTTCTCCTTCCTTTTCCACTCTTTGTTCCTCATCTGAGTTATGCCACTTGTCTTAATGTCTCCCCCACCTGTGACTTGCTCCCCAGCTCTTGTCCTCTGCCTCCTTGTTCAGCTAGTCTTTAGTTTCCTTATCTAATCCCACTTCAGGCTTTCTCCATCCTCAGACTCCTTCTCCAAATTCTTATCCTCTAGCCCATATAAAAATTCCCAGGTATTTTCAGAGATATGGTTGAGCAATGAGACCCTCTTTCATAAAAGTACTGTAAGCCTTTCTAGGAGAAGAGAATTTTCCTTGTTTCCACTGTGGTGCCACTACTTCTCAGCAGCCTGCGACCGAGCATCAAAGCAAAACATCAGGGCAGGTCCTGCTTGTGCAAAGTGAGTATTAAACAACAAACAAACAAACAAACAAACAAAACAAAAAAAATAATAATAAGAAAAAGGACTTCTGCAAACAAAATTATCCAGCTCCAGATTTTTGGTATCCAAGAAAAAATTATCATCAGTGGGCCACATCTTCACCCCACTGAGTATGCTCTGCTTCGAAGAAACAAGGTGATAAAGCTGCTCAATCGGACAGCTGTGAGAATATTTATACTATAGGCAAACCATTGGCTAATACATGAAAATAAAAGACATGGAATGAGACTCTACAAGATAACTGAACTGGTAGTGAAAATTATAACCTCACTTAATTCTACAGTAGTATATGCAGCTCGATACAAGGTCTTTTACACAAAAAATTTATTATTATTAGAGACAGCCCATACCTCCCTAGTACTAAAAGAAGAAAAGAAACTGCTTTTCTAAAAAGAATAGGCATAATACGAGCTGGAAGTAGCTAGTAGCTAGTAAATATCCAAAGTAGCTACACACATCTTCACAGGGAATAATGATCTAGACTTCCTGGAGTCATTAATAACATGTCATCTATTTCTAGACTGACTGGTTTTGAAGCCCTAAAAGATCATTTTTCAGAAAAGCTGCACACTGAGAACATGAATTGAAGTCAATAGTCAATGTGCAGCATAAATACACAGTTTAAGGTGTTTAATTGATTGGACTATTTTCTGAGGTTAAAAATCTAGTATTTTTGCAATACTGGCTTTATATTATCGATCCTGTAACAGTATCCGTAATGTTCAAGGCACTGAAAGGACAGAGAAGAAACAGACCCTGCTTCTACAGCTCACCACCTAAAATCACAACATAAAAATGTGAAGGAAAAGTAGTAAAATGTATATGGTTACTTTAAAAATATTTTCTCCCTCAATATACAACTGCTCCTCTACTTAGTTTTATTCTTTCAAATGTTATTGTAGTATCAAGGCTTGAGAAAGGATCTGAAAGAGGATAGATTAGTGACCCTAAGGCTACCTCAAATGACGTTCACAGCTTAATGAACAGGATAGAAAAAACCCATAAAAATAACTACTGGAAAGTCATGGAAACAGTCTAGGGAGGTTGCTATTGAGAATTTAACATGAGCACTACAAACTGCACAAATAAGACCAAAATGCAGTGAACAGAATCAACAATGCTGGTTCAAATGTGAATTTTGAAAAAATTAAGCTGGAAGTGTGACATTGGCAACTGAATACTGTTGAAGCAACCTGAAACAAACTCCAGTTAAGGGCCAGCCAGATGGCTCTCACTGGAAAACATCCAGTGACCACCATTGTTACAAATGACACTCTCCTGGTGCCGGCCATGTCAAGAGTCGAAATGCACCAAAGCCTCTCGGTGTTAGAAATAACCATCTGTGCGCAAAACTTCTGTGTCCTTTAGTTGGAGAGGCTCCAAATCTGCAAGATCAACTGAATTATGGAAGCTCCATGTCAGCAGCAAATGGTTGTCCAAAATCCTTGCTTTCACAAAACAGAGAAGGTGTCTCATCTTCTCACGATTTTGCTCTCAAGGCTCCATTGTGTTCTTCTGTAAAGTGATTTTTTCCAACTGTTAAAAACCAGTACACATAGCCTGCATATCTTCATCACAGCAGTACTGGAACAGCAGAGGTATGTTAAGAAAATATCTAACTTTAATTCATATTGAAGAAAAAGGCAGATGTAGCACACGATTTTTTTCTTACTTTTTATACATATCTTGTTTTCTCTGCTTCATTTCCTAGACACAAAAGGGCAGCTGTTCTAGGGAAGACAGTTGAACAAGTCAGGTATATTGTTTATTTTTTCAGTACCAGTTTATAGATCTCTTTGGCCAAGAAAAGCATCAAGCAGCGATCTTACCCTCCTCTCATTTCCAGACAACCTGGGTATCCATAATTTTCTTTTTGTGGTACTTAATGTTGGAGGGTTTACTGTTTTTTGTTTGGTTGCTTTTTTCGTTGTTTGTTTGGGGTGTTTTTGTGTGTTTGTTTTGGTTTGGTTTGGGTTATTTTTTTGGGGGGGTGGTGGGTGTGTTTGTTTCGTTTGATTGTTTGGGGTTTTTTTCTCTTAGTACAACAACTAGTAAGTTAATTTCATTACAGCATTAGAGAATTTCAAATTTACCTGTAAGGGCAGAGAAGAAACATTGAAACATTTGAAAACTCAAACTCAAAACATCTGAGCATCCAACATATCAGTGATTTATGAACAATTATAGTAGCAACTCTAGCACCCTTTATTTTCAACAATGAGGGAGCCTGTATACCAGTAAATACAACCAGCATTACTCAGAAAGATTATTTATGGGGAGTTTTGTAGCCATAAGGTAGGACATCACTGCTTGGGAGTGAGAGAATATCAAAGCTCAACAGAATGTTAATTTTTCTCTGAAGAGGAAGTAGTATGAAAAGCAATCAAAAGTGGAGCCATCCTATTCAGGACATTTTTAGAGGTTTCACAAGATTTAAGTTCAATATTCAGGCCCTAAAATGCCAATGAAATGAGAGAAATTATACAGATGGAAAGTCAGCACAGGACATGGCTTCCAGCTGCTGTGCTTAGTTATACTAGTTAATAAGAACAAATAATAAATGACAGTAATTTCAATTAAGGGCTTTATTTGCCCAGACTTCACCTTTCACTTAGCAAATATCGCCCTTTAGCTACTTAACACATGCTAAGTTTAAAACTACTTAAGAATCTTAATTTATATTTTGTAATTTAATTCTGTAAAGAACCCAATCAAAATAGATGATAAATATCTGCTGGCAAATACAGTTTGCAATTCCAAGTTCTTCTGCATAGCACATTACAAACAAAAAAGATACACATAATGTGAGGCTCTGGAAAATCCATATTTCCTCTGTACGTGTTTTTAAGTTGTGTGTTTGCCAGTTTTCACAGTGCATTTAGTAAAAGCAATTATTTGCTTAGTAAATACCATTTAAATCATATTTTAGTTAGTACACCCGTTCATAAAAATCTTAACAGCACTGGTAAAATGCTTTTCACAGATTGAACTAATAAAATAGTGCAAGTCATAAACACATTAAAATGTGAAATTTCACCACTCGGTCTATCTCGTACAATTTAAAACCAGTTCTAGTAAACTCCTTTTGCCTCCAATAAAGGGAAAGAATGTTTTTCAAATTGAAACAAGTAAAAGATTTAAAAATTCATTACATATGAATTATGAGGAGAAACATTTATTTACTTGATAGGAGTTCCTGTCATCTCCCAAATCATTTCAGATTCATATGGTATCTCACATACAATACTGAGGATGAGTGAGAAGTAAGTTTTGTGTACTGTGTCTGGTGAGATCTAAAATTCAAGCTGCTCAACACTCTCTTTTACAGACTGCTTTCAGTTCCTGAGCTTTATATATTTGAATTTAAACTTTGTATGTTATATGATTACTGGGGTAGGGTGGGTGGGGGAAGGGAAAGTGTGGTTAGACTATTTGCAGAATGAGATTTGATTTTTTAAAATCATGTTTATCCCTTAATAAAAACCCCTGTGTGATTAAGTAGTTAAGATATTCAATGCCCTCTGTGTTCAAGAGGAAGGAATTAAATTTGGCAGCAGAGCTCTACTTGTGTCAAAGATTTGCTTTTACAGAGCATGTTTATTTACATTATGTACACCCACATTTGGCCACACTTGATGAATCTTGATTCACACATGCTCAGAAGAGATTTGCTGGCATTTGACAGTTCTGCACCGAGTGTGCTCTTGCCCATGACTGTAAGAGCTGAACAAGAACACTCCTGCAGTAAGAAATTTCAGTGGCTGCCCAGCATCTCAGGAGCCTGAGTTCAAGCTGACCGCAGCAAGGGGACAGTTTTTCCCAAATTCCCAATGCTCTGTCTGTGAACAGCGCGGCAGAGAAAGTGAAATTAGCTTAACTGGAACAGAAAGCAGTTAGATGATACCAGAATTACGGAAACAAGGAATCTCAAGTCAGCCCCCCGGGTATAGGCATTACGATAATCTTTAATTAGGCGATCACATACGTTTTCCTACAGAATTCTTGCCCCATTCAATGAACACTCAACATTTTTTTTTTCCCATCTGCCTCAATGTGTGGTCCAGAATAATACCAACTTTGACATTTCCTAAATTTTGAGCATTTTATTTCCTACCTTTAAAAATACTTCAATATAATGGCTTGCATTTAAGAAACGTAATAAATTCTGTGTAGAGGCAGCAGGGCATACAAAGGACTTTGTTCGGTGAATTCACTGCACAATATCCACAACCACAATAAACACCACCATAAAAAAACATAATCACTAATTGGCACCTTGCTATTAAGCATTGCAGGAAGACCAGGAACAGAGTAGGTGATGGAGACTGAACCTTCACCCCATTCTTATGCTTCAGGGAGGTTTCCCAAGGGTAGGGATAAGATTCACAACTAAAAAAGGGCTCAAGCGCCTTAGAACTCTACTGAAAAATCTGTGTTCTAGGGAAAAATGGGAAACAACAGCCTAAGCTACTCAAAAAGTGGTCTTGTTTGGCTAAGCTTGTATTATATGGTTACTACCAAATAAAAGTAAAAGGAGGTAAATACTTAAGAGATTTTTGGACATCTGTGGCTTTTTCAGGAAAAGCAATTAGCCGGTTTAAAAGCCACCTCCTGAATTAAAATTTCCTCATATTTAACCAGTGCTGCTGGCATGTTATAAGAAAACTGCTTTTTCTTTTTCTTTTTAATTTTTTTTTTTTAATAGAGCACAACAGGAATCCAGAAAACAAGGAAGCCACGGAAGCAATTTGTCTCACTTGCAGAAGCTGTGCTAGATAAACACATGTGAGATAAATATTATTGTTTGCTGAACTACCACCCTACTTTGAAACCAAATTCTCTCTTGCAAGTCGAGATTTATGAGCATTACATTGCTTACACAGAACCTGGAAACCTAAATATGCCTTTAGATCCTCACACCACGTAAAAGAAATTTTTAAAAAGTAAAAGAGAAAAAAAAGTGCCTTTTAGCTGCACACACTCAGGCAGGAAAATTACAGCCTCACATTTTCAACGCTACGGTTAATGCTGTGTCAGCACCTCCATCAAACCTCGCTGTTCAGCAGTTTATAAAAAGTTCACCCCGAGCCGAAACTTGGCACCCAGAGCCCAGAAAGCAAAGTGCCGAGGAGAGGAGGAGCAGGGAAAGCCGCAGGGCCACGCTCGGTGGCGGGGGGGCAGAGGGGCTCCGGCGCACATCGGGACCATTCAGAGCCCTCCCCGGGGCCACCCTGGAGCCCCCGGCAGCCGCGACCCCCGGGGCGGGGGAGCCGCCTCCAGCCCGCTCCCGTTCCCCCCGCGCCGCCGGCTCTGCCCCCTGGCTGCCTTCACCTCCTCGAGGCGGGCGGACACCAGCGCGGAATCCCAGCTCGGCTGCCCGAGCACCGGCGAATCCCGGACGGACTTGGGCCGCTTGGGGCCCATGGCGCTGCGGCGGCGGCAGCGGCGGCCCCGCCGGCCCCACGCGTCGCCCCGGAGACGGCGCCCGCGGGCGGAGCCTGCCCGCCGGGGCAGCGCTGGGCACGGCCCGCGCCACGGCCCCCGCGGGGACAGGCTCGGGGAGCTGCGCCTGCTCGGCCTCAGGGAGGGACATGGTCAGCGTCTGTAAATATCTAAAGGGAGGATCAGAGCGTAGAGCCAGGCTCTGCTCGGTGACGCCAAGCCACAGGAGGCAACGGGCAGGAACTGGTGCGCAGGAAGTTGCACCTGAACATGAGTGCGAACTTTGCTGTACGTGTGACCGCACACTGAAACAAGTTGCCCGGAGAGGTTGTGGAGTCTCCCTCACTGGAGATAAGCAAGAACCATTTAGATGCAACTCTGTGCCATGTGGTTCTAGGAACTCTGCTTAAGCAGGGAGATTGGACCAGATGATCCACTGTGGTTCCTTCCAATCTGAAGGATTCTGTGCAGTCTCTTGGGGCTTTTGGGTACTTGCACCATCATTTTTGAGACAACGAGCCGTCCCCATCACGGCCGCCCGAAAGAGAAGCCTCCCCGAGGCTGCATGGGGAGTGTTGGGGTGGCACACAGACACCAAGTGACACATCTCATCCCCAGGGCACCAAGTGACACATCTTGTCCCCAGGGCCACATGGCAGCACCCGTGGCGGCCCTCGGCGTGCCCCTGAGGAGGGTGAAGGAGCGAGCTCCGGGCCCGGCGGCGGCAGGCTGTGCGCAGGTGTGGGCAGCCAGGCCTGCTCCCAGGCCCGAGTGGCTCTCCAAATATTACCATATGTTACGGCGCTGGGACCAGAAGGGGAGAGGGAGGCACTGTTGGGAGAAAACAGGAGAGCTGCCAAGATAAAGAATTCATTACAGAGGAGTCATGTCGTGATCTCACACTGGAGACGAGTGAAATATTCTGTGTGATTTAACATTTGGTGAAAATACCCCAAACCACATGCTGCCCTTCCCCCACCCCCTTATACTGACCGGGGTTGCTCAGAGCCTCCAAATCTTTATTTTATTTTCGTCAGAGCTTAAAACCCTGCTGTGCAGTGTGTTACTGCCTTAGTCAGGATTTCATTCTGGGATGATACTGACCTAGTGTGTGTGCTGTATAAAACACCTATCACACAGCTTTAGTGAAGAAATAGGAATTTAGCTTCATAGGGAATGTAACAGCCAAGTCTCTCATCATTTTAGTTTGCAGAAGGATATCTTCCCAGTGTTTTTAAATACTGTGCAGTTGGAAAGCTGCACAGTAGATTTGCCAACATCCATTAACATTTCCCACCAGCCGATCTCTTGGCTGGTGTCCGTTTTTCTCTTTTTGAGTTTTTCTTTTATTTTCCAGAAAAAACAAAAATCACTTGTTCAAAGAAACAGGCTGCATGACATTCCCACCATATCCTTGTTCTTCACTGAAGTCTTGGATACACAGCCTGTGCCAGCTGAGGTGCACTGACAGAGTATGGAAAGGAGAAATGGGGAGGATCACCAGCTGATGTAGCAGAACAATAGAGAGGTTTGGAGTTGAATGTACAGATACTGTTGCTAAACACCCTAACTATTAACAACCCATCAGATTTTTCATGACTCAGTTTTCAAGAATAAACATAAATTTTGGGAGGAATGACGGGAGAGGGTTGTGCACCCAGATCTTGAGGGTGTGGCTGGAATGTGCACTCCCACGAGTTTGGTGGGAGATGATAACTGTTTAATTATGCCCATACCTGGATCTTTAAGCTCAGATCCTTGGAAAGTTAAAAATCAGAGACACTCACGTTAGCCAACTACAAGCTCTGAGAACATGAACAGTAGCTGTGAGAACCATGAACTGGCCGGTTTATATCTACTGTGGCTTTGCTTGATGCATAAGGACTCTTTGAAGGAAATGGTTTTGTTCTGCTGCTAACCACCTTAGCAAATGCATCTTGATAACTTGTTTATTGTTGGGTGCTGTAGCAGATACCAAGTCCGACTAAAGCACGACAGCTGATCACTAGGAGTTTATACCCGTTCATTTCAAATTATCTCCATCACTCTCATAAACAAAGGAGAGGAAGAAATTGTATTTATGCTCTGTTACAAAAGGTTTAGCATATAGTCCTAAAATGGGTTATCCATCACTGAAGTCAGCTGAAGACATCTCCTGTTTGGCTGCTTGTCCCTGTCCATTCTGTTGTGCTGCCAAAGGTGCTCATAGGCCAAGCTGTGAACCAGATCACTGAAACCCCCTTGGTTAAATCCTGTAACAGACACATAAATCAGAAATACTGGGAAACTACAGCCGTTCTTTCCTCCAAATGGTCTGGACTGCACAACACCCAGCTGCATGCTTTGCAGCTGACTTCAGCTTCCTTCTGATAACTAAAATATGAAGCTGCTGCAATCTCAAAACTTGTATTAGCAAACCTGAATATAATTCAGCTATACTGATAAGCCTCTGGTTGGAGTAATAGGCAAATTTCAGATTCAGAGAGACAGTATGGAGTTTGGGTTACCTTCTGCAGAAAACAGGAATGTGCAGATGTAAGCTTGACATCTCCAAGAAGTGAAATTTGGTCTAGTGCAAGAGTTAGTGGGACTGTCTGTGATGGCTTTGTGTGTGACAGGAATATCTATGGTGAGATTTTCAGGGAGAGTGGCAACCTAAAAATGCCAAGATCAGCCTTTAATTTTTTGGCGGATTAAAAAACACCACTTGTGAATACATCTGTGGAGTAACCTAAGTCATGAATTTACAGTACACTTGCAATTCTTAATAATTCTCTGTGTAAATAGAGCATAGTTTACCTTTCCCTGGGAGACAGGTTAACAAGCCTGTGCATTATGAGTTTATACAGAAGGGTAAGACAGCATGCATGGTTAATACTGCAGTACTAGTGTACAATAGCATGTCCACATGCCCACACTTTTAATAGTAGTATAGAAGGAGTGTTTAAAAATGAGGTATACTCTATACTTCCTTCAGGAAGAGAAGGAACATTGGTTGCCTTTTCTTTTAGGGCAACTTAAACAACATTTGCACTTACTTATTCTTCAGTAAATTGTGAGGAGTGGAAAGGCATTGCTAGTTCTACAGGTAATTTCTCCTCTACTTGATGTTTTCTGAAAGACTATGGCTTATTAAAGAACCAGTAAAAGTTTTGATTCTTATTAATTAAAGCCTGATTAACTGAGAGGGGAATTAATTTTAATCCTACTTGCTTTGTTTTAAAAATGTGCTTATTTTAAATGCTTGAAAATTATTTGGAAAAAATGATCTTTTCAGTAAGAACCATCATCTTCTCAGCTTTAACTGAGAACTAAGCAGAGTCTCTTTGCTTCAGTCCTTAAGAACATGCTTAATTGCTTTATATTGCTTTGATAAGATTTAAGTGTTGCTGAAACAGGGAGGGTTCCTGAATGATGGCTTCAGAGGGCTGTTTCTGTTTTAGAAAACTGGCTAGAAAAGTTGTCTAGAACAGCTAACATGGCCCTCAGCACTGCTAAGGAAACAGCCTTTCATCCTCCTTATATTTCTAAAAGAAGAAGGTATTAAGAAAAAAGAGAAAAGCACACTTCCTCCACCTTAACCCCCTCTGCCCCCCGCCAGGGGAACACTGTTCAGTCCTTTTCCCCTCAGAAAGGAAGAAGGGGAGGAACATAAATCTCATTTTGCTTTCCTTTCCAGTTTCACAGCACTGCAGCATCTGGGCTGGGAGCAGCTTTTGCTTGAAGTTTGCAACCCCGCAGGACACAAGTGTCTCACGAGTTACACAGATTTGACAGCTATTGCATGTGTTACCACAGCCTCCCTCAACTCTCACATACCAACTTGGATGTAGGAGGTCTTTGCCTACAGTTGCTCCTCTGGCCACCAAATGATTCTTTATAATTTATTTCTTAGTCTCTAAATTTGTTAATATGATTTGCATAAAGCTTCCCACATGGGCTGAATTGGCCTTGTGGCTGTGGAGCAAGTCTCTGTTTTGGCTTTAGGATCTAGAAAGCTTAATTCTACATCAGTAAATTGTAAGTGCATGTGCCCTGAAAGGGATAAAGGTTAAGCCAAGTGTAAATATATTAACACATTCCTCCTCTGAATATGACATGGTGCTCTTATTTTTCTGGTGCCAAGGGTCAGTAACTTCTTCATTAGACTGAGTTCTGATCATGAGACAATAAAACAACCTCTCCTTCTTAGACTGTAATGGGCCTTCCTGATAAAATAAGGGTTGCTAGATGCTTGCTGACCTGTGAGAACTTGCAGGGATGGTTAGAGGGAAAGAGAACAGCTGAAGTGTAACTCAGACAAGTCCATTCACCACATGGCAGGGCCTGCCCTCCAGTGCTGGGCCACTCTATGGACCTAACCTATTTAAGCTGGTCCATCTAATAACATTGCCAAAAGCAAAGCAAGTTGTAGATATTCCCTTCTCCCTCCAGCTCTTGCATTTAGTGGATGCCTGGCCAGTCCATGTTTTTTTCTCTTCACTCAAATGTTTCCAGTCAAGCTGAGTTGTAAGTGTTTGTAAACTCTGTTGTTTATCACAAGTATAACATACAGAACAGATCAAACTTTCTTTAGACAAATACGTTTAGATTTAGGAGTCTCCACCAACTTAGTTTTACCAGGAAAAAGCCTCAAAACTTGCAAGGCCCTGTATTTAATTTTGGAAAAGATGCTTTCTTAGTCTGCTCTCCCATGTGCATACATGTGCAAAGAGAATGTTTTTTTCCTCTCTTTAGCAAATGGCATAAGGATTCCTGGCAAAGCTCAAAATGAAATCCATCATCGTCTGTCAGTAAAATGACTTCCAAATTCCAGCTGGATCCTTTGCAACAGTCTCTTTAAAGAAAGACTCCTGCATTTGGTATTGTAGTTCTACTGTCTCTAGGCAACTGAATTTTGGAAGTAGTTCAGTGCTATTAGCCAGCAAAAAAATCCAAATTCAGGTATCTCCAGTTTTATTCCTGCCCCTTTCCAAAACAGATCACAAGTTTTTATATTTCTCCCTAAAGGAAGAAATTCAAAGAAAACATTCTCCCAGCCTTGCAGAAAGCCAAACTCCATTTCTCCACTCCCTTCTCCTGCATTTTCAAATCCTACATCATTGCATGCTTTCTTCTGCCACAAAAGGAGTAGTTTCCCTGAGAGTATAAAGTCTCTCATGGAGATCTGTGTCTGTAGCAGTCCTTACTCCTACCACCATCCAGAAAGGGTGACTTGCACAGCAGTGTTGAGCACTAGCTGCTAACGTTTCTCAACAGCCAAACAAAGCAAAGTCTAAATAAGTAGGACTTGAAACATTATGCCATTACTGGTTAAAAAAAAAAAAAAAAAAAAAAAAGGAAAGAAAAGAAAAAAGTTTCTAATCCATTAAAATAAACATTAACACCATGGAGGGTAAACAGACTTGAGCTATATGCCAGAGTTTGCAATGAAAATATTGATGAAAAGAGGTGGAAAGACATGATGTGTTTATTTTTTTAAAAAACAAGAGATTATTTTTAAAAATAAGTGTAAGCTGTACTAGGACTGGAGTAACTAAATGGCTGGGGCCGGACTTCTTTGGTCATGGTAGTCTCATTCAGTGAACTTCTGGTTGGATAGTTTTTAACTGGATTTTCTTAAGATGATATCTAATGGCAGAATAACTAAATTGCTGTATTATAGACTACTGAAACTGTTGCTTTGACTTTATTTCCCCCTGATTTCTTTCTAAACCATTTTCCTGATCATATACAGCCCCCAATAGATGTGGTTCAGTGAGCACGTTTTGGAAAGAAGTACATGGAGCAATGAATATTTCCTGCTCTATTTTGACTCTCAGTCATACTAGTGCCTGAAATCTGCTTTATAGAACAGCTGTGATTAAACTTCCCAGTTCTGGGACTATATCACAAAACACTATCATGCCTTATGATGTCACCCACTCAATCCTTTACTCTCTCATAGACCTGAAGTGCAGCTACTCTCTCCTTAACTTCAGACTAGAAAAGCATCCTGTGCTGCTCTCTTCCCCACCTGCATCATTCCTACTTCCCAAGCTTTTCTTATCCCGCATCTCCAGAGTTCAAACTGGACCGCACACTGTGGCGCCGTAAAGAATCAAATCCAGGGCTGCCCAGCAGGAGCTCATCTTTCATCAGCCCCCATCTCCTGCCAGTCCTTGCCTCTAGACACAGCTGCTCCCTGTGATTTGAGCTACACCTGCCAAGAACCCCATCCTGTGAACTCCAAGCACAGTGCTCCAATGAACATATTTATGCAGGTGTGGTCCTCTTCCTCATCAGCTGTGCTGAAATGCCTCCTTTCTTGCTCTTTATTGGGCACCCCACTACCACCATTTCCCAGGCAACTACATGAAATAAAAGAACATGGGAAGGCTGGCTTCTGCCATAGCTGATGTGTTCAAAACTTAAAATTTGTGAGCCCTCCTATAGAAAGTCCAGATAATTCCAGAACTTACTTACTCCCAAGGGCATCAGGATCTAGCCCTGAACCTGTATAGTGTCCCCTGCAACTGTTGTAGCCCCTGTTACTAGGAAAAGGATGGTGAGAACCAGGTGATGGAGATGAGCAGGCTATTGGCAATCTATGCCTGCCAGGGCCTCATCTTGCACCCTCCCACCAAGACAGTCAGAGTTGGAAAGTATTATGAAATGTGGCTTACCTTTGTGGAATTATCTATAAGGGAGTAGCATTCTTTGGCTTCTGTGGAAGGACACTGTGCAGTTATGTGAAATAACCACAAAATAAGACAGCCCCACCAAACTCCACGTATGTATCCTTTGTGCAAGAGTTTAGCAAGTCTTAAAAATATGGGAAGTTGAAATAATTTGTGGTGTCTTTTTTCTGCAAATACCAGCAAACCAGAGGATTTGTCAGAGTGATTTAATTCTCAGAAAACTATTTATTTAAAGATCAAAAAAATTTTGGAAAGATAAATAATATTTTCATCCCTATCAGATGCTAACACTTGCTTTAATGTAAAAGCTCCACTTATAACTGACAGATATTGTATAATAAATAAAAGTTACAAAGATTTGGTAATGATATATCATCAACATTGGATAGCTTCTGCCATGACTAGCCATTCATATGGATTCAGTAAGCTTTAAGCAACTAAAATCTGGCAAGTTTTGTATATTATATCATTGCAAAGATTGAGTTCAAAAGCATTTCTAATTAGCACTTTTCTTAGTTAACAAACTGTGTTAGCACTAATTCCCATCAGTCAGATTCCTTAACTCTCATTAATAGCAGTCAAAATGAAAAAGAAGGCTTTTTTCATCTCTCTCCATCTCATTACTTCAGACGAAGCAAAAACATTTACTGTGGCAAGGCTGCAAGATGTGGAGGGCCATTAGTGGAAAAGGTACGGTACATAACTAAAGTCTGGCCATGTTCCAGGTGCATTTGTGCCAGTGCTTTCAGATCATGCATCCTTAATACTTAGTTTGTGTCCAGTGATTTTTAAGAGAGGTAGTTAGCATTTGAAAATAATGTGGAGAGATTTGAGATAAACAGTTGAGCTCAGCAGTTTGGCCCAATGTACCAGTGATGGTGTCTAATCTCTAATTCTCAGCGGCACCCTTAGGCTTGGCGTATGTAAATGTTGTAAAGTCATTGTGACAGTCGTTGGGTATGTCAAATTAGGACTGTGAGGAAAATGAAAGAAAGCAGATTTCTTAGTTTTCTTTAAAATATAAGTTACATGCCAACAGAAAGCTTTTTTTGGTGAAAACATATTTTTTCACTTGCCTTGAATTATCTTTCCTTTTCTTCGTCATCCCACAAAATCCTCTGATGACTAAACAATAATAATTTAAAGAAAACACTGACGAGTTCGTTATTTTTACTGCAAACTCTCACCAGTAAATCTTGAGTGCCATTACTACCAGTGTGGATCAATAAACTGCAACTTGTCTGGTTTCCATTTAGACAAATCACTAACATTTGCAAAATTTAATTGAACTTTTTTTTTAAATTTTTTTTTATTTTGTAAGAGCAAATATTGTCTTCCTGGACACAAGGTTAATTAACTGAAATTGAAAGTCTTCTGGTGTAATGTTGTTTAGGCAACACTAGAAACACAGAGCTATGCCACCAAAAAGTGTATGAGTTTGGATGGAATGAAAGACTCACTCCTAGAGTGAAAATTAATCACTCCTAGAGTGGTTTTCATTTCAGAGGTGATGGAATTATATTTTGGAGATCATAACAGCTTTTGCACAAAAGGTTCAATGAGCATTTTATGTTCCTTTTTAAAGCTCAATACTTGAGATTCCAAGCTGGAGCAGATATATCTCTGTTGGTTGTTTTGTGGCAGTACGTTAGCTGTGGGAAAAGCTGATCAGTTCTGAAGTAAGGAAATTTTTGACTTCTAAAGCTCAACACTTACCTCATTCAGACCTTGCCATCAGAGTTCAAGTAACTCTATATGGTTTGACCAAGAGGCTGAAGCCCAGATCTGTAGGCACTAAGCTCCCCAGACACCTTGACTGACCTGAGCTTTTGTACTTCCCTTGCTCATCTTTGCCCACACGCCTTGGATCACTGGAGGTATCCTTGCCTCCGATCAGAGTGCCGTCTGATAGGGAAAGAACAGGGCAGACTGAGGTGGATTACCCTTCTTTTCTGCCCAGAATGAGTGGATTAGCAACATGCAGTAGGTAGGATTGGCAGCACTTCTCATCCAGTGGTTCTAGTAGATTTTAAGGAAGTGTTAGTCAGTTGATTCACTACATGTACTAGGATCCTGTTCAAATCAGAGACTTGGAAAACTTTCCTGTCAAGTGGAGTGCCATGTAGAAAGTGCTGTCCTTTTTTGCTTTTCAGAACATGGCAAAATGATGGAAGGCTTCACAGTGCCGTAAACCAATTTTTTTCCATAAGTGTTCGTGATAAGAGGCTATTGATGATGCAGCTTGGCCTTTGGGAGGCATTCCTCAAGGCTTCATTTATTCCACCACTGATATTTCATCAACTAGCCAGGAACAGAGTGATCTTCTGACAGAATGAGTACATTCCTGATCCTGATTTTGTCTTTAGAACTAATGTGAAGGCATGGGGAAAACAAAGGAGTGACAGAGCTTAGAACCCTGGGAGCCACGGCATCACTGCTCCAACACGTGAACAAAGCAACCTGTACAGCTCGAATTGTGAAGGGTGAGAATGCACTAAAGGCAGGCATTTGAAGAAAATAATTCCAATTCTCTTAAAGCAAATATGCTACGAAGTGGGGCATGGCAA
Source organism: Brachypodius melanocephalos (assembly GCA_013398615.1). Lineage (NCBI taxonomy): Eukaryota > Metazoa > Chordata > Aves > Passeriformes > Pycnonotidae > Brachypodius > Brachypodius melanocephalos. The sequence continues at coordinate 5,504,118 of VZSR01001342.1, forward strand.
TATTACCATTTGAGACTATGCTATGTGGTCAATGTCCTTTTAAACTGAGGTATCTTGACCTGCCTTAACCCATTCATTTGCCCATCCTCCCATGCTGGTATCTAGACCTCCACTTATGCATTTGGAATTTAAGGAATTGTTGAAAGGAAGAAACATTAGGCACACGCTTTCATCCATTTGTTTTCCTCAAGCCAGCGGGGAAATTGAATATTTTAATCGCATTTTGAAAGGCTCCTGACCTAGACGGGAAGCCCTGGAACTCGCTTGCATTAGAATTTTAAAGAACAGCATATCAGCCTGATAAAGATCAAACTGGGGATATTTTGCCCAGCTGCTTCTGGGTTATGTATGAGAATCTGATGTGGTGTTTTTTGAGTGCTTTTTTTCTAAGCGCATAAGACACTTGTATACAGTAGTAAGTCCGAAACATAAATTTAAGAAAAAAAGAACAAGACAAAACAAAGCTAGTTGTAATGTTAAATTTCTGTATTTTCCGTGTGGTTCACTATGCATTCTTAAAGCTGGAGCTGCAAAATTCAGACGAGATTCTTGATAGCAGTGGAAGAGCGAGACTGTTCTCTAAGATAAAAAATGCTCAGTACTTTGTATCTATGAAAAGTACAAGTATAGGAAAGCAAACATCAGTAGGGATTCCATCCTTCAGGAACAGGTGTATGTGTTACAGAGTTAACCTCTGTACTTCACCTGGCACAGAAACAGTGGGATATGTGTACGTGCGGAATCATGAAACTATAGTACTTCCTATCTTACCATTTGATTGTTTTAAACTTACACTCATGACCTAGAAAATACTCCAAATTATGAAAATATTCTGACAAATATGGTGAAAGGTAGACTTGTTACCTGACATAGAGCTTATGGTAGAGACCTCGATTATCGGCTAGATGGCAGTAGAGCTTATTTATGTTTTGATGTACATGTACATTGTGTATCATACCACTTCGAAATTCAGCTTACTGTGCTAGTGGAAATGTTTCTAATATCACAGATCTACTCATCCCCATGCTAATGCTGCTGTGTTCTGTTACATTGAGCAAAAAGCGATTTTCATAAGGACAGCTCACTGTTTGTCTCCATACTTCATATTCAGGGAATGCAAAGCCAAGCAATTGTCCCTTTTCAAGAATAGATTTCTACTTAATATTATACAAATCAGCCAGATGGCTACTGCTCCAGGGCAGTGAAAGCTGTTTTCTCTCAACTTCTCAGTAGACTCCCAGTTTATGTGTTTCCAGTGGCCCCTCTGCTTGGCTTGTACAATAGAGGGTTTGGGCAGGATATGGGCTTTGGTTTGCTAGTGTAGTGATGTGGGCTCATGATAATTAATCTTCTTTGTGATAGGGACAGGAGTAGCTGTGCAAGTGCCAGGACTTTTGTGTCCACTCAGGGAATGTCATTCAAGATGGTGTTTAACTCCTCCAGCAGAAGAGGAGCTGTTGGTGTGGGAGTCTCTGTGTCTCCACAGGTCTCCACAGGCATGGTGGCTGCAATTGAGGAGAGCTGAAGTTTAGTCAACACAGCCTGTGGGGGAAGCTCTGGCAGCCAGTCCCTGTGATTCCCAAGAATGCTAAGAAAACCAGTGGTTTGCAGACCACATAAAGTACACTATGGCAGGATCCCTGGAGACTGGACTTGTACAAGCTCTGTCGTGCAGTGCCAGTCACCAGCCCACCAGATGCTGGCAGGGCAGGGGAAACATAGACCAGCCTGGCCCAAATATCTTTCAGAGAATCAGGCAACATGCTGATGCCGCCACTGAGTCACAGACCACCAAGATGATTTAGGTCTGGTCCTCTGAACAGGTGTTGGTGCAGCTTGATGGTATTATGCAACCAGGAAAGCAAAGAGCAAGGAAACTGCCCTGCAAGGGAACTTTTCACAGTGTCCTAGGCCTCAATCTGTAGCTGACTAGGACAAGTTTCCTGGGGCTTCAGGGAATGGACACACTGAGATTCAGGCTTGGATCTGAAAAACCTGAGGCCCAGAGGAGCTGTTTTGTATCCTCCCCCTCCTCTTCTTTGATCCACTGTTCACAGCGTCCTGTGGAGCCCTCTGCTGCAGCTGAAGCTGGTGCTGCCCCTCTGCAGCAGCGACTGCCTTGAGCCCCGCTGCTCTGCCTTTGCCTCACCACCTGTTGGTGGATGTGCTCTCCCAGGCAGCCTCAAGCCCGAGGAGATTAGACCCATTCATATCTGAAATGACAGGGGGGTGCAAAATTTTGAAATGTCTTGTTCTCCTTAGTGCTGCTCCCCCACAGACCCCTGTCCCCCTGAGCAGCTGCCCCCTCCCAGCCCCCAAAGCCCCCTGGAGCAGCTGCTGTCCGTCTGGCTGCCTTGGCCTCCTTGTCAGCTGTTTGATGTCACCCATCAATCTTCCATCTTTCCTGCAAATCTCTGATGATCGAGTTTCACGTATCCAGGACTCTGGCCGTAAAGCCCCTTTCACTGGTATAATTAGTAATTAGAGGAATAATGTTAGCAAACTCCTCTTGGCATAAACAGACACTCAATCCCCATCTGTCAGGTCAGGAAATTCACATTAGGGTGAAGGCCCAATACAGATTTTTCTATCTGAGGTGAATAACTGCACACGCTCCGCACCACTTAATTAAGTTGGCCACTTGACATCAAGTGGGAGCTATTTATAAGTGACCACTTCAATTATAAACAATTTCCAGTGTTTTGAAAGTCATCGTGTCTTTCCTGCTATGAATCCCCATGGGCTGTGAAAGGAATGGTCTCTCTCAGCAATGCTCTGTAATGCTCAGTAAGGAGCCAGGGGGTCATTGATGACCGGTGTTCGGGTCCATGGGTTTCTTTTGGAGCTGCACTGCTGGGGTGACACCATTCGGTGGAGTTATCCTGTCATTTAAGTGTGACAGATGAGGTAAACTGAGGACCAGATCCCTTCATTGTAGGCCTCTTCACTGCAGATCTCTTCACTGCAGCTAACAAGCTCCTGATATCCTGCAGTGGGTAAAAAGTCAAGACAGACGGGTTCAGACTGGAAATAAGGCAGCATGTATTTAATGTGGAACAGGCAAAACTGGATGTTTTACTGTCCTGTAATAGCCACTATAACTCAAAGATAAGATAATTTAAGAAAGCCCTGTGCTTTATGTTATGCAGGGGACTGGAGCAGATGATCACAACGGCTTCTTCTGGACTTACCATCTGTATTGTTTGGCTCCTCATAAGAACCACTTCTTTCCTTCTGGAGAGGGGAAGGTTTGTATATGACTGAGGATCAAGCTTCTGGTCCTTCCATAATTACATGAGGGAATGCCAGAAGTTGTACAGCTGGGCAAAGGCTCAGCAGTGGTTAAGATCAGAAACCCTTTTCTGGGTTTTTGTTTCATTTATAGGTGTTGGTGCAACCAAAACAAAGATAAACAAGCCAAGTCTGTGGCTGTGTTCCATGCCTGTAGTTGGGCAGACTGTAAATACAAAACCACAGCGCCACAACCAAGGCAATTCTTATGTGCCCGAAAGTTTGTGTTGTTCTGTAACCCAATCCTGCCTGATCTCTCCAGAAGGAAAGTGATCTCTTTTCAAGTGTCTCAGCTAAGTAGACATACTAGCCCCTGGTTGTTTCAGGAATGGGCAGAGAAGCTTGAGTCACACTCAGATAAGGACCCATTTCTAAATGGAAATGGGAAAATACGATCTGATTTTTCAAGCAGTATTTAAATTACCAAGGCCACTCCTTAGCTTAAAGGGACTTACCTCTAGGAGCTTGAGAGGGGCAGGGTGAACCACAGCTGCTGGAGTAGGAAAGGAGGACTTTCTAAAGAAAGAGAGGACCTCTGAAAGTTATGTTTCCTGTCATAGTCATTTTCTTTGCAGGATGTGTAACTGAAGAAGGATGCAGACAATTTTTTTTTTTTTTTTTTTTGTTGGAACGATTTCCAGGTATTTTGGACACTGTCTCAGCATACTAAAAATCAAGCTGGATATTGAGTTCACTGTTAGATACAAAACAGAAATTAATACAGCATGACAGGATAAACGGTGTGAAAAACAGGGTGAAATTTATACAGTAGCATAACCTCATACTTTTGACCTGACGCATACCTCACAATGCTGTCCTTATTTTAAACAACTTAAAAATCTTTGACCTTAACAGCTTAATAGTATTGTCTTAAAATATTTTTCTGAATTACGTTCCTAGGCCTCAAAGAGGAAAGGTGAGCTCAAGGAAAAATAAACCAGTTATGTAGGATCACACTGACAACCTTAACAACTGATAACTTAAGGTCACTTTCAGAAGCCCTTGTCACTTGAGCTAACTGAAACAACTGGTAACAGCAGAGGTTTGCTATTTGGTGGTGAAGGAGCATGAAAAAGAGATGAGGTCATACAATTTGTACTACCCCATACTATTGGATTTTGGAGAGGATGTGTGGCTGGAGGGGAGTGGTGAGATGCCAACTCTGTTCCCATGGGAACTGTGATCACAGTGGAACCCCTCTGCCAGCTCCAAATGAGCTGTGGTCTTTGTGTCCCATCTCTGTTCCCTGAAACTTGCTGCAGTTCTTCCTTTTTCCTGTTCATAGATATGTGTTGTACTTCAATCCCTTCTCCCCCATGCCTGCCCCAAGCTTGGCTCAGGTTGTCTCTGATCCCCTTCTCTGATTTGTGTCACTAGCATTTAATTCACAGATCAGTGTTTCTCTGCCACAGTGAGTTTACAGTAATTTCTCCCTACCTGTGTTTCTCACTGTCGCTGTTGCTCTGTCCCACTCCAGCTTCTCAGAATCTTCAATCACTCTTGGTGTTCACTCTATTTTCTGTCTTCTGTATGCTCTACTGCCTCTCCAGCCTCGGGCTCTGTGTAGACCAACTCTTTTACCTTGCACACAACTGTTACTAGGATTGATCTCTCTCCTGCCACACCTCTTCATCTGACAGGTTTTCAAATAGCTTGTGACTCCATCCTTCTCCCCAAACTGAATCTTTCCTTTCCAGATGCCTCCTCCTCTATTCTCCTGAATGTGGCCTTCCCTTTTACTGAAATTCCTGTCCTGACCATTCTACTCAATTCCCTGCTCGATATCAACTGGTTTTTATTCCTTCCCTCTTCCCTCTCCCCTCCACATCTGCTTCCATTCAGTAGGTCTTCTCCACCATTTTCCCTCATTGCCAGTAGCAGATCATCACAATCCTGAGGGGAGTCAGAAGCAACCTCCTTGCTTCATGTAGGGAATGCACAAAATCCTCAGTGACTTCACATGCACAGCTCTGACCCACACATATCAAAATGTGACCTTTGAACTTGGCCAAGCTTTGATAGTTTTCACAATGAGAAAATGAGGAACAGTCCTGACTCAAAAGCCATTCTTTCTGATGGGACTACGTTTTCCTTTGAACATAAATACTGCAACAACTTAAAAAAAATTCAGAATATGATCAATATGAGAAAAAAAGTCCCTACATTAATTTTTATTTTTTTTTCTTTTTTTTTAATGTTGGTTTTTCCAAGCAAGTGTCTTACCATGAATATGACCATGACCAGGGAAGGCTAGGAACAGAGGGGAGAGGGTAAGGAAAAGTTAGTGGAGACCTGAAAAGGAAAAAATATTATGCCGAAGATGTCCATGTCTTCATTTCTTTAGCAGCAATTGCAGTAACAGCATATGGTTATTATGGTCCTCTTTTTACTCCTCTGCCTGACTTGTCTCCTCAGTCTACTTCATGGAATAATTCTGGCTATGGAAAAAAAAAAAAAAAAAGAAAAGAAAAAGCCAAGAACAATAGCTATAAAGCCAGATGTCTGGACATCAGCATTCGGTTGTGCTCTTACTTTTGGTCATACACAAAATGTGCCCAGCTGTTGCACTAAGCTCTTTAAACAGTCAACAAATCCCTGCTCTGCCTGCCCTGAATATATTAATGCATAGAGCTCCATCTGGAATTGCTCGTCTTTTCTCAGGTCCTCTTAAACTACCTTATACTTCTGGGTCTGATTGAAAAAGGATTTTATAAAGAATATTTTGAGAAAAAAAATTAGCAAATCTTATTGGTTGGAAATGTCTTCAACTGACACTATGTTTTCCACTGTGAAAGCAGTGTGTGTTTCCCCTTCATTGTCCTCTGTCGTCTGTTTATCCCTCCACTGCTTCATCTTCATTCCTTCACACATCAGTGCTGTGCTGCAAATTGGCTGGAGAATGTGTCTGGTTTGACTGTGTTTGAAAGCCCCAGGCTGCTTAGTGGTAACACCTGTCCAACCAGTTAGAGAGGGTACAGATCTGATGGGGACTGGGAAGGGAGGCAGAGGCAGCTCTCTCCATTCAGCATGACACTGAGGGTTAATAGAAGGAAAATATTGATGTTTTATTGAATTACTCCTATAGGTCAGATCATATAACATGCCCAAGATCTAAACAATGATCCTGTTCTGGAGGAATGTGTGGTTCAGACTGATGAGATAAACCATTTGCTGGAATATCTCTCTGAGTTCACTAAATTGCTTCCCTTATTTAATTACAAATTAATTGAAAACACTCCTTGCCCAGTGGAACAATACTTAAATTCTGATTTGTTGATAGTATCCTAATCCTGCTTCATATTCCTGTAGACTCTCCCACAATTATGTCATCAGTTTTGCACGTTTTTAGACTTTGGCAAAACCTTTTATGCAGGACTCATTAACAAAAATAAAAGAAAAAGCTGCAGCCCTGTGGCACACAAAGCCTCCTTAGTCTCAGCCAGGGTGGTGCTGACATAAATTACAAAGTGGCACACTTGCATCTGATGTAAATTTGGTAGCAGAGGCGCTATCAGAGCTCAGAATGAAAAGATGTAGCTCTGTTAGCAGAACAAGGAGATGAGTATTCAGACAGGAAGCAAATTAAATCTTCCTTGCAAATGAAATCTTGCACGAAGAGGCTGAGTTATGGAATTAGTTGAATTTAAAGCATCTAGAGGGTCACATGCCCTCTGCCTGTTGCATTTCTAGTCTTCAACCAGTACGAGATTACTCACCTTGCTGCACTTTTCAGTGCTTAGCATGATCTTTCTCTTGATATGTGAAGGAAGGCAGAATCTGCCTTGAAGCAGACAGCTCCACAGTGTGGTAGGAAAACCTTGCTGTCAAAGAGAAAAATCACAGTTACCTTTCAGTCCACAGGAAGCAGGTTGCTAATTTTTCAGCCAAGTCTGCTTTCAGCCTCTCTGTTTGGGATGAAAATCTGTTTGCCTACTGTGAAATGCTTTGTAACAATAGTAGAAATCTGAATACAGCATTGATAAAGTATTTAGCAATATCAAATTCTTACAAAACATCTGTCAGCCAGCATCACAAAGTATTCTTACTCAGCCCAACACTATAAATTCAAACCACTGTCCACTTTCCTTCACACAGATAAAAGCTCATTCTTTGCCTTCTATTCTATGGCTGATCCTTTTCCTGAAACACTGATCATATAAACAGTTTATACGGTGTACCAAAAAGGCTGACAGATCTGGGGAATTTTGGACACCACAAAGAAGAAAAGATATTATATGGTTCATATGAGATAGGATGATATTATATGATATATTATATATGATATGTGATATATTATATATTATATGATATGATAGATATGAGATATGATATGATATGATATATGATATGATATGATATGGAGATTCTGGGTCTAGATTTGTTAGCCATCCCTAGCTTCAGTGAGGACAGGATCCTGAGAAGAGGGGATGTTTTATTCATATTGGTTCTGGCTATTTTGGGAGAAAGAGAAAAAAAAGAGGAAGTTGACTCCTAATAGGCATGTGGTACAAATCCCAGGGCTGTGGGGACACATTATCTCAAGAAGATGCTCATTTAGAAGGCAAGTAATACTTCCCACTCCCATCTTTATGGCATTTACTTCGAGTGTCAGCCCCTCCCTGGTACATAACAGTGATCTGCTTGTGAAGTAATGAAAGCATGAATTGTAATGGCACAGTGGAAAAGTCACCGCAAAAGTCGCACCCTAATGCAGGTGGAAAGGCTGAGAGTTACTACCATCATATGAATGCCAAACAGCTACAGAAGACATTTAGCTAGCTCACAGATTGGCATGGTTCAGAGGCTTCTCTGAATTATCCCCATCTGTGTTTTAGATCTGGAAGGATGAGACTGCATATGCTGAGTTTTCCAAGTATCTGGGTCTCTTACCCAGAGGAACCAGAAGGTATTTCCTGAAGCTGTCTATTTGCTTGGGCTATTTAGCAAGGGTCCTGGGAAAATAAAGTGGTAAATACAGCCTGGAGTGCTGTATAACAAGCAGTTCCACTTTTAATCAGGTAGAGCTTATTTCAAGCTGGCACTACCCATCCTAGACATAACTGGGTGTTCTGGTAGTGGCTGCAGGACCCATCTGGACATCCGAATTATCACGAGCAAAAAAGGTACAGGGTTTCTGCTGGTTCCAGTCTTCTAGTGGGCTGGGGAGACCACCTTCCTCTCTGATAGGTGTGGGGGAGATGGATATGTGCAGTCCTTATGTGATGGGCACTCTCAATTACCTCTTCTATAATTCCCACTATGCAATGTCCCCATCCATTCCCAACATTGTGTCATCAGTCAGAGATATTTTAATAGTGCCTTTTCCTGAAGAATACTGTTCAGTGCAAATATACTCAATTCAGTTCTCCAAAACAACCCTGAAATAAAAATCACAATGTACCCAAGAAATAGGGATCATGAATCTGGGATTGCAAAAAATACCAAGGCATGTTTGGGTGATCAAGTAACAGAAGTATGAATGTATTGATGGATACAGTGAACAAAAGGCTGTATCAATGAATATTTTCAAAATTTTCAGGTTATGCCGTTTTGTGTGTTTGCAATGTCCCTGGAGTTTTCAAGATAAGGAAAACCTAGCATAGGTTCTAGAGATTTTAAAGATCATCTGAACATGGAAAGACTAGGTACCTGTATCCCCATCTGTGTTTTTCTAAAAGCCAATTTACAACTTTTCTAACTTCATTTTTCCTAGGGCTAAATCAATCCCTGTCTTGCTATTTTGACATAGTTGAAGTCACTTTAACAAAACCCAGGAAGATTAGTTTCTCTTTAATCACAGTGAGAAGTGGGGATGAAGAGAGCAAGAGACCCAAAAGTCATGGTCTACTTAGAGCAGAGAGGAAAATGTTCACAAACTGCTGACAAGATTAATATGCAGTTGATGGGAAACGCTTTCACACCAGGGTGCCAACAAATAAACACAATTCAAAAATATCGTCCATGCTGCACTGGATAAGGGTGGATTCCCAGCAACAGAGAGGGAGGGAGAGAGGGAGGAGGAGATATTTAGAGAAGGCGGGAGACCTGTTTGCTCTGTGAAGCTTCGTGCCCAGAATTCCTCTGTTGGAATCTGATAGCGGGGGGCTAGCCGGGCCGAAGGGTTACTGCTTTCTGCATTAAAAAAAAAAAAAAAAAAAAGAACAGGGAAAGAAGGCTTGGGCTGGGGAGGTTGAGGGCTGTGGGCTGTGTGTGAAAACCTGAAGATCAAGTCTGTGCATAGCTGCTACAGGGCTGGGAGCTTCCACCTGCTGTGACTTCGTGAATGCTGCAGGATTTGCAGAACCTGAAGATGAACAGAAGGGTAGAGTCCTCTCCTTGCTTGGCACATAGTTGGAGGCTGTGCCTGGTTTAAGTAACACTAGCATGTCTTGCTAGTGTAAGCTGTCTCAAAACAAAACAAAAAAACCCCCACACTTGAGGGGAGGTAAGCTGGAAGAGCATGAGGGGAGGCACCTCCACAAACTGAAAAATGTGCTGTGAGGCTAACAGTTTATAATTACTTAAAAAAAAAAAAAGTTGATTATTTTCCCTTTCCCTTTGGCCTTTTCTGTCTTCATTCCCTGCTTCCTCTGCCTTCTCTCATCTTCCTGACAGGCTGCCATATTCCACTATTGAGGGAAATGCTGCCGTTTCACTGCCAGTCACCTGTTTAAAAATGCAATTTAGATAATATTTCAGTTAAGCTGGGTTGAAATTGCCAGGCTTGAAAATTGAACAGCACTGGATTATGTGTCTATATATATCAGCAGAGGAGATTTAATGAAATTGTTCACTAATGAAATCTTAGCTTTAAGATTTCACATCCCTTCAGAGAAATGTGACATTAAGAGCCCTCTGCTTCTGTGACAGGCGAGAACTTTTACTGAGATTTTACTCAGTAAAATTTTACAGTGGATTTACAGTAGTCTACAGTAGATTTTACTGTAAAAAAAATAATAAAAACATTGCTGAAGTCAATGTGAATGCCACCAGTTACTTTAAAAAGGAGATTTTTAGCCCCTGTGTTCATCTCTTTATGGTAGAAAGCATAGATATCTTAGTCCTGTCCTGCAGCTCTTCACTCCTACAGTCCTAAAACCTCCATCCCATGCTACTTATTTTCCCCAAGCCTTTCCACTCCTGGCATTCCCCCTGGGCAAATCTACTTCCCACCCCCTTCCAGCCTTCAGCCATTCAATGTCTAGTGCAGGCTTTGCACCCAACAAACTACACAGTGGTTTAGTGATGTGCAAAAATGAGGACTATGAAAGGCAATGAGCAGAGTCCCTCTCCTTGCCTGTTTGAGTGTTTAAATCTCAGCTTCCAAAGGGAAAAGGCACTGGAGGAACTCTATCACACCACTCCACCTGCACCTCTAAGTCACTATTGGGTGAGGAGGGATGGTTTTGCTTTTGGGGCTGATCCAATTGGTCTTGTAACCTTTCGGTTCCCACAGGAGCACGACAGCTCTGTCTTGTGTAGCAGCTAATGCCTCGCAGTTGACCTCCAGGGTCAAGGACATTGTGCTGATCTGATGACAGTAATAGTTCTGTTGACAGATGCATTTCAGCAGCTGTACAGCCACTTGGTGGGACTTGAAGTTAACTCTTCCTGTGCCACCTGACACCGATGGCTCAACTGGAACTTGCATGAGACAGATTGTCACAGCCCCTTTGCCCTCTACACAGTATAAACCTCTCCAAAATAAATTGCCTCATCACTTTATGGAAGAAATATGCAGATTCTAAATACCAAGCTCTCCCTACATCCTGTCCTTCTTGACTTAGTCTGTGCAGCTTTATGCCTCTTCCCTCTTCTCTTTATCTGCTTCCTCTCAAATCCCTGCTTGATTGTTGAAATGCTCATTTAGACCTTGTGATCTTTTTGTGGTTCTATTCCCTGCCACTGAGACCAAAGTCTTCTCCTGATGAAAAGTCTGGCTCAGCTGCTGCACTGAGGATCCTGGATGACTGTTGTTCATGAATCTCCTTCTTGCTCTGTCTCCAGTCTTTCTAATTTCTTTCTCTGATTTTTTTTTTCTGTGTATCTAGTTCTCCTTCACCGATGCTTAGTCCTCATGTTGGGTGACGTCCCTAGTCGCACTAGTGATGTTTTGAATTTGATTTTTTTTTGCTTTCGTCCTCTTCAGTGCTGGTCCAATACCATTATGCACCCACTCAGATGCTCTTACAGCACATTTTATGTGACACTGTCTTCTTATAATCCCTAAGTTTCTTTTTCTTTATTTCATTTTTTCCTCACTTCTCTCTCAGCCCTTTTAGAATCTTGGTGGGGTCTTCTTCCCTAAAAACACCTCTAGCATCCGTGCTTGCACCTACTCTTCTTTGTTTATCTTTCACATGTATTTTGCCTTGTTTTCCTGTTGACTTCTTTGTTTGCGCAAATAGGTGTGTTTTCAGCCTCTGAGCTTCCCTTGGGACTTGTGTAGATGACTTAGGAAAGGAAAGTTTTCCAGCTTTCCTCACCTCTGAAGCTGCAGCAGCAGCTGTTGTACCTGCAGTGACTTAGCTGATAAGCACCACAAACATTTCAGGACCCTCCATGGAGGCCACAGATCAAGCCCAGCTCCATCATCCCTCAGCTTCTTGGAAGAATCCTGAGGTTTCATGACAACTACATCTGAGCCCAGACCTAATTACCCCATACACAATTGGTTCATGTATGTGGACAGCAAGATGAGAGAGCCTCCCGAAAGGGCTGCAGCCTTTGGATCTACAAGTCTAACAGTCCCAATCTGTAATCCCGTAGGATGGAAGCATGTCCTTTGTGTTTCAGGACTGGCCTATAAAAATCGAACTAGATGGTAATCCTGCATCTGGAAAATAAATCTGGTGCTTTCTGGCCTCTCTCACTCCTAGATCTTTTTTTCCTTTCCCCTCTCTCTTCCATATTTTAAAGGCTGAATATTATGACACAATTGAAAGCTCCTTCTTGGGTAATAAAAGTGGCTTTGGAATCTATTCCTATAAAGGTGAAAAAATACACAACTGAGGAAAGAGAAAGAAATGTAAAATGTGTGAGATTTTTAAGAACTTTTGCAATACATACAGAATTAGAAAGGTCAAAATGCTTTAATTTTTTTTGCTTCTGCTTTTGACATCATGGTTCCATTTTAGATACACATTTTTATTTTTACTTGTTTCCGTTACTGGACTGTTTTTCCTTATGCTTAATTTTCCATTGACTTTACTGAACTTCTTTGGCTGCTTGGGAGCTGTTACAGAGTGAACTGGCACATCTTTGTCTAGATCCTAGCAAATACAAATTGGTCGTGTGCCTAAAATCACCAACACAGCCTCCTTTGGCACACACTACTCTTCCTGTCCTAATCGTAAGAACAATCTACAACTTAATTTCCCAGTGAGACTGCAGCATTGCTTAACACCCATTTTGATAGAGTATTTGTGAAGGGTTTGAACTACCAGAATGACATGGATCAGTACAAGCACCCTCCTGCTGCCTCTCAACTTTATTAGATTAAGGAAAATTGATCTATCTCCAAAGTAACTCTCTAGGCTTACTATTGCATATGTCTTTCTCCTGCTCTGGATTTAAAGAAATAGTGCACACCTCTCCATTGTCATCTCTTAGCCACGGTAATTTTGTTAAGTTCGGAAAAAGAAATAGTCAAAAAGAAATGAGAAATTTTGAGTGGCTTGTATTCCTGTGTTTTATATATATTGGATCCATATTTTTTAGTGGACAGCAGTGAAGTGGTAATTTCCTTGTGAATCTAAATGGGATATTATATAATTCTGCTAATAACCGTGATGCTTATACATCCCTTGTTATCGTGACTGTAGTAAGTGATAAAAAACTTTTATGTTCTTCCCTTCCTATGGGGAAATGTTAAGTTTGGCTTGATTTTCTAAATGAATGCATCACAAAAAGTATTATTACTTAAAAACAGCAACAAAAACAACAACCCTCCCCAAAAAAACAAAAACCCCAAGCCTTTTGAAATATATAGGTATTGCATTTGTTTCTAGAAGTGGCAAGACTGAACATTCACTTGCTTTTCAGCAAACAGAAAAATTCTGCAGCCTGACCTCGGTCCTGGCCAGGCTCCTGCTTCCCATGGTCAGAAGCCTCCCTCTATCGACCAATAATCTCACTGTTCAGGAGGGGAAGCAGGAACAGGACCTGATCTGCCGGGCATCTGGGACCTCTTGCAAGTGGTCTTTGAATCTGCCAACAAAACAAAAATGTAACAATTTTATCCACACAGTTTTGAATAGTTTCTACACTGACTTCTTTTTGTTGGTTAAATGTATGTTTATGCTGTTGTATGAGTTGGTCCAGCAGGATGAGGAAAATTAATTATTTCTGTTGATACAGAATCAATTCTCTTTCTGCTGTTGTGTCTCTGTTTCTAATGATTGAGAGAAAAAGGAAAAACTTTGGCCTACTTTGTTTCTTACCTGAAGGGCCTTCAAACAAGAGCTGTGGAGAACTGAATCAAGATCTGAATCAAGACCTGGGTCTAGCATTTGTGGATGACTGCACCACCTTGGCTGTATTAACACGGTTTTCATTTGAACCCACTCAGAAGAACTGGAACAAATTTGCTGAATCTGTTCTTTTATATTTGTTTGAGACAAGCATTCAGTATGCATTGTTATATATACCAAGCCATTTTCCTGGCTCTAGTAATAATTTTTTTTAAAAAATCGGTTACGATCAATAAATGTATTGGATTTTGGTAGGGTTTCTTTTTCTAAATGAGATTATTGTGGGAAAATACAAATTTGCAGAGTTGTAATTAGTAACAAATCCTGGTGTAGCAGACAGCAGGGAACCATACTCAGGCAGGCAAGTAAGCAGGGCCCTTTCTAAAGTGTGCCTTGCCCTGAGTCATGGTGATGATGGAGCAGATCCTCATGCAGTGTAAACCAACGTGGTGCCATTAACTTCAGTGGAGTGCTTCAGTGAAGTACCACTGGCTGCCTAAGTGGTCTGTGAGAAACTGGCATGGTTCTGGGTTTTATTATGCTGATTTACGTGCTAATTTATTATTAAAATTTAGGGGTGCACGGCAGAACTGGACAAGGTACGCTGTGCTGCTCTTTTGAGTTGCTCAGGAAGGCTGCGATGTGCACCCAGAGATTTTAACAGGGTTGCTCAGAAGGTGTGACTGGGGAGCATGACTTAAGAAAATGTAGAGAGTGAGCAAGCTCAGGGAAAGAGGAGAGTTTGAACATATTTCTAGACTTTCAAGACTACAGCTGTGGGAATAATTTAAAAAGCACACTTTTTCGGATAATTTATTTTTGAAACTCTGCAAAATTTGTCAAATCGTTTATTTGATGAGCATTATTTGACCAGCTGTACAGAAAGCCACACTGGAGTGCTGTAATGAGTGCTTTGGAATGCGACCAGTGTTAATGTGCCTGTGATAGTTGGATAATTCTTTTACCCTGCTCATTTCTGTGGTTTGCCTGTAACTATGGCCCCACTTGATTGCTGTTATGATGTGAGCTTTGAATTCTCTCTCTCCTTTGGCCTTTTCCTTTTGGCAGTTCCTGCCGAGCTGAGCCCTGATTAGAACCACAGCAGGTCATTTGATCTTCAGATGGCTATAAAAGGTCTGTGCAAGTGACCATCTCGCTCCTGTCCCAAATGGATGATCACGCATAGCGCACATTGCCGCACTCCTGGCAGGACTTCAGCAAAACTGGCGAGTTTTTCCTTCCAGAGCTAAAGCATAACACAAGGTACAAGGAGCAATTCCATTAAATGTTCCCTTTAAACTGTCAAATTTAGCAAGAACTTTAAAACAGATCAGACTTTAAAGTGATGAGGGAGAAGTACTGCTCCCCTGCTTGAAACTGCAGCTGGGTTTGTTACCATCAGGTGTGATATGAAGTCAGCATTTTCCTTGATGTCTTTTTCCTTTGCCATTGTTGCAATCTGGCACTGGAGATCGGTGCCTCATTCCAGGTTTTTAAAGGGAACTATAACTTTCCTGAAGGATTTTATTCCTTGTCTCCTTCTAAATGGATTTTGTTATTTTGTAATTTCTCAAAAATGAGTGCGTTTGATAAAATCCAGATATTTGGAATCAAGACTTAGAGTTCAGATAATAGCAGTTTTACTGCAGAAAAAATAGATGTTTAAATACTCATGCTATTAAGTAAAGTTTATAGTAATGTGCTGTTCTCTTTCATTCATGGTGTTCTTCAGAATACCAATGCCTTTTCTTGAGAAACTTGTGCTCTTCAAGTGCTGGTGGCATTTCCAGGTGAAACAGCATCTAGATTGTCTTCCGACCTTGGTGGGAAACACTCACAAGAGGGATCTCCCTGTCTCAGTATCTGCATGTGCCTTGCTTTGTTCAGAGACACATTCCCTGGAGCAAAGGCCTTGGAGTGCTGGACACAATTGTTTCTTTGGGAATCTCGGCCTCTAATGCAATTCACAAAAGACAGTGTTTCAGGAGTTCACTTTGATCAGACATTGAAACAGAGAGGGAATTTTTCCAGTGCTGTCCTAGACAGATGATATCAAAGGCTGAAATTCATAATACAGAAGATCTTCCTATAATTAAAATGCTCCCTTTTTTTTTTTTCCTAATTGCAAGTATTATCTGGGAGGCCTGGTGCCGGAACAACACTAACTTTGGTTTAATTATTTGTATTCGTTATTTCAATAATATTCAAATGGCGGACTTAGAGAAGTCTGAAGTTTCAATCCCAGCTCGAAGATCAGCTCGTTTACACTACTTTGGAAACAGCTTGTGGCTAAAGGTCCCAGTAGGAAAGAAACATTATTTTTCTTTCTGTCAAACTGTCCTTTAAGAGCTCTCAATACACTCTACTTAGCTCTCACAGATCTCATCTCAGGTTTGAAAATTTTAATAGCAAATGGCTTATGAGATTGAAGTAGCCCATTTTAGTTTTTTTCCCCCCAAAATTATCCTTATAAATACTTCTAAAAATTACAGTTCTTAAAAAATGTAATGGAAAGAAATGATAAAATATACAGCTTCTTGGAACATATCTCATTTTTGGTTTTGGTCATTTTGACTGATCAGCTGATATGTGAGTGTTCAAGTCAAGGTGTTTTTCTACTTTTTTGGTAAAAAATCACAGTAAAATATATTGGGAAGAATGATCAGCTACGGAAAAGAAATGTGGTTCACAAGGTGGCCTGTAGAAAAGTGATGCAGCACTGAAATAAATTCTGACTGTTCAGTTAATCTTATATGCAGATAATTATCATTATCATTAACAATGCCACTTCAGCATGTCATGATAGCTTATAAATATAAAGAGGATATTCTTATCATCAGTGAATTAATTGAAAAATTTCAGGTATATTTTATTTTCATATTGGAAGTATTTTAGTTCATTCCAAACATTGGTGCAGAAATTGAAAGCTAAATACTGGAATGCCCACACAAACTCAAACCTAAATTCCTCTTTTATTAGTGCTCAATCACACTTACATTACACAAAGTTATATCACAGAGTTCTGCCAGATGTCAGGGAATGAAAAGGCACACACTTCCAGGTGAGGAGAGGGCTAAGAAATCTCTGTTGCAAAAACCAAAGACCAACCACAGAAATATTTTGGCAATAGTTTTCATGTGAGGGGATCATATGTGTCTCCTGGAATGCAAGTCCAGGAGTAGAGCAAGCGCGCTTCATGTGCTGAGACGGCCAAAGATACCACTTTGCCCTGGCATTTCTGCTCCAGTCCTTTTCTGGAGGCATCACCTGTTTCAGCAGAAGTGTAAGGATAGGAAGTACATCTGTGCTTAGATGCTGCAGTTCACACACTGGCATTTCAGCTTGGCCCAAAAGCTTCAAAGCCACTTTGAGATGGGTGGTAGGAACAGACATAATGTCTGCCCTCCCATTTCAGAAAAATTCAACAAAGCTTCTCAGTTGGTAACTAGTGAACAGTTCCCATCAGAAGGAAGAGTAACAGGACACAATTTATTCACATTGCATGACATTCTGAGAAATTCTAATATTTCAACATTCATTTCTGTTCACAAATCAAAACACAAATCATAGGATCACAGAATATCCTGAGTTGGAAGATACCCACAAGGATCCTTGAGTCCAACTCTTGGCCCTGCACAGGACATCCCAAGAGTCACACCATGTGCCTGAGAACATTTTCCAGATGCTTCTTGAATTTTTCAGGGCTGGTGCTGTGACCACTTCCCTGGGGAGCCTGTTCCGGTGCCCAGCCACCCTCTGGGTGAAGAACCTTTTCCTGCTATCCAACCTAAACCTCCCCTGACACAACTTCAGGCCATTCCCTTGGGCCCTGTCATGGGTCACCACAGAGAAGAGATCAGTGCCTGCCCCTCCTCTTCCCGTCCTGAGAAAGTTGTAGTCTGCAGTGAGGTCTCCCCTCAGTCTCCTCTTTTCCAGGCTGAACAGACCAAGTGACCTCAGCCGCTCCTCACATGCGTTCTCCTCAAGGCTTTTGACTATCTTTGTGGCCCTCCTTTGGATGTTCTCTTAAAAAAATTAACAACCAAAATTTCTCCTTAAAAAAAAAAGTGATTCAGAAATAGAGAATGTTTATATACTTATTTAATATCTTGCCCAAGCTAAACCCCTGAAACTGATGATTGTTGTTTTGAACTGATGTGGTTCATCCTATGAAACATCAACCACTGAATTCTCCCCACTAAAGCAGATGCTGTCTGGGGAGTTCCTTGCCTGATGCGCTTCTGTCACAGCTCTGAGTATAGCTTAGTAGCTGGATTGCAGCCTGCACCTATGAGCAATTTTTGGTCAAAAGGGAAGCACTGTGACAGGAAGAGGATGGTAACTCAAAAGGAACTTCACTGACAGAACAGACACTTCAAAGAAGTAAACAGAACAGACAATTCAAAGCGTTCAAAGAAGCAATGGTCTCATGGGGAAATACAACTCAAGAATGTACTGAACGGAGGTGCCTGAAGTTGTAGATTACAAAGTCTTGAAGGAACAATCATCCTTGCATCATCTTCTACTAAGAGGCTTCCAAACATCTCCCATTGCTTATCTAGGAATGTGCAAAGTAACAGGACTGGTGCAATAGATTTTATTCAATATATATATCATTGTCATCATTGTGCTTTTAACCTCAGAGCCTTTATGATGGGATGAAGATCTCTCTATGCTAAATGCCATACAAAGAACACAAAACAATCCCCTTCCAAATAAAATTATGATGGAGACAAAGAGTTGAGGCAGAAGAAGGATCTTAACTGATGTACATGTCTTGTGTGTACTCTCCCCTTTATTGGCATCAGCCATACTGCTCACTGTGTATGCAGCTCCTTGCACCTTGTTCAGATAGGACCTGTAATTGCCCCCCTAAATGAAGATACCACCTTTTCTTACACAGAAGGGATGTGGATCCGAGGAGGCATACCACGGACAGTACTAGAGATGGCTCTGAGGATGCATGGCTGAGGGAAGTGATCCTGAACACTGGAGACAGATGTGGAAGAAGCTGCTGCTGGAAGACAAATTGTTGCTTCAAGAGGGAGTGGAACCCTTTTATTGGAATTTTTTATTATTTTAAATTGTAAAAAGAATATTCTGCTACATGTCTCTATTAGAGAAGAGTGTATCAAAAAGCATGGTGGGTATGTGGAGGAGCAGATGGTAAAGAAGATATTTTTCACATTTTGCACATCTTTGGAGTACCCACCCAGAGCACAGGGGCAATCAGACATCATGGCTCACCAACCTGTATGGATGAAATGATAGCTTACTCCCCTCTGTATGAAACCAGAATTTCCAATGGGTTAAAGGCTTCTTCATGAGGTCTGAGATCTTTGTATAGTTCAGCCATATGATGATGAAGACAGAAGACACAGCCAAGGCATTCTCTGCTAGTCCAGCCTCCCAGCTGCCCATTAGTGGAAAGAAGTGTCACTTGAAACTGTTTTGGGAGGTGGCTGAAGAGGGAGTGTTCTGCAGGCTGGAGTAATTTTTCTGTTAGTTTTTTCTTTGCTGTCATCTTTTCTGAAGTCTCCACAGCCCTTCCTTCCATCAAGTAACAAGGAGGGAGATGAGCACATGACTGAATGTTGTTCCCCATTATGCCACTGCACATGTGCCCGTCACATGATGCGGGGTGGTGGCATTTTTGGCATATTTGGCATGTGGTCTTTGTGCATCTGATCATATGACAGGAAAGGAGAAAAGGGAGAGCAGCTCTCCCGTATGAGAAGTTTCAATCCATATGAGGCTGTGTAGTTGGCTGCATGCTTCCCCTATTTAAAACCTCACCTTGGTTATGTGGTAGGAATGGAGAGTGGAATTTTGTGAAGCAAGGTAGCAAGGAAGTCTCCTGAAGGAGATGAAACATCCTCTAGGAGAAAAAGTCAAGAGGCTGTTTAATTAATTCAGATTTTAAAATCCTTTAAAATCATTTAGATTTTAAAATTCTATTAACCAATGCTCAAACCTCCAGTATAAATACAGGAAGCACAAACTGGACCCCAGTGAAGTTTTTTCAATTTCTTTATTTCTTCTAAAACAGAGGCTCTTGGTTTTCTCAGAAGAGGCATGAGAAAGATGGCAGTCTTGTTATCAGAACCTGACAACAAAATCAATTCCAGTGGTATTTTCAATGTTCTCACTATGAACAGAAAATCTATTTGATACTGTAGATCTTACTAAAACTATTTCCACTTCAGTGAGGCACCATCTTGCCAGTCTGCCATCTAAAGAAAGGAACAGTCTTCAGCTCACAAAGACACCAGATTTCTATTTCAATTACTTGTGTCACAGGATCTGATTTACTGCTGGACAGAGGCTTGACTGAGATCAGTGCAGATCAGTTTAGCATCATTCTGGAGAACTCCCTCCCTTCCCCTACCCTTACGCAACCCTTCTGGACAAGTGTGACCTGCACAGCATGACAGTGAATCATCAGATTGGCTCAGATCGTCTCCCCATACCTTTGAGATGGATGATTAAGATCCAATTGCAGGCCAATTGAAAACTTAACTAACTTCAGCAGTGCCAGTGGTTAAAGCTGAAATGAATTAATCAGTGAAGCATCCAAGGGTTCTATCAGGGGTCATATACGAGTGATCAGTGCTGTATCAGTTTTCCACCCAGACACATTTATTTAAGTTGTGATTACCTGTCAGAAGGAAATAGTAGCAGTATTTCCTAAGGCATCCTCTGCTAAGGTTTTGGTTATTCTGAAATAGTGTGCTTTTCATCACAGAAGAGCCCTAAATGGAGCTATATGCCAGTTTGTTTTTGCAGAAGGCCAGGTATCAGCAGTTCAATACTAATGAGAAGGCATCACCATCTGATGCTCAGAATCAGGAGGTGGGAGTGAGGCCACGGGGCCTTTATGCTTTCTCTAACTCAGTATGAAAGATGTAAAGAAAATGTTGTTCCAGAGTTTACCTGTCTGTGCAAATAGCAAATAATGCTTCTTGTTATGTATTAGTGATATGGTTGCTAGTCCCCACTCTGTCACTCTATGCACATCACTGCTTCATAACATGATGGGTGTCCCATTGCAGCCCTCCCTTCTCAGCATGCTCACAAGATAATTCTAATTTCACTTGTGTAACTGTGTACACAAGAAATGTGAAAATACTGACGTTGTCCTTTTCACGGAAATGTCAGGATTTCTCACTTGACGTCAAACTTACAGCATGGGATTATAATTAATTGCATTATTTGCTTGAAAAAAATAAAATAGGACTCTCTCCCACTATGCCTGATGAGAATAGAAATATGGAGGAAACATGAAAATGAAAAGCTAGCACCATGAAATGATTTTAAGAAAACAGGGGTTTTATTCAGACTCTCCTTTGAAAGTTTGGTCATGAGGTGAGAAAAAAATCTGATATTTTACTGGATGAACTCCTCAAATTACTTTTCTATAGCCTAAAGTTTCATGGTATCTGCAGTACCAGCTGGGAGACCAGGTATTTGTCATTTGAATAGTGATGTGCAAACACAAACAACTATAATTTTACCTTTTGCACATACTGTGAACACTGGTAAGAGACAGCTCTAGGACAGGCAAATATAACTGTGAGCATCTGGATAAAGCCCAGCTTGGCAATGACAGACCAAGCAGGCGTCATATGTCTGGCAGCTTCCTCAGAATTTAACTAAATCTAAACTTAAATTGCAATACAGTGAAGCTATTCCTCAAACTTCCTGTGAGGTGGAGGATTTAGACCTGTTATTGAATCAGGGAACTGACTTTGTGGGTCCAAGAACATCTGAAAAGCACAGAAGAAAGATCATAACACTGAGATAGTTCCTGCAGCTGGATGGTGAAGCTTGTTTAAATTGCTCTGTGGTATAATGGGGAAGTTTTCTTTGGCCATCAGTGATGCTTCAGGAGTTTCTTGAAGGGCTTCTTTACAGGAACATCTGGGTTGGCTGCAGCAGTTTCATCATCGGCTCTCTAGCAATATTTGCAAAGCTGGTTGTCTCTGTGGTTCCAGGATGAGTCATGTAAAAGAGTGCTGAGCTTCCTGTGTCAGAGCCTCCCATGTGTGACTGACCCCCCTCTGCTAGCTCACACACCAGACTCCATTTCATGGCTTTTCCTCATCTTTCATGGTTTAGTCACATCACAGTATTCCTTTACTTGCATGGCAAAAATAACATCTGCAGGAGCTTTCCAGCGCCCTGTGATTGAAACTGTGATACAGCAGGGTTTCTGTGTGGGTCTAACATGTGAGGATAACACAAAAGAGTGCCTTCTCACAGCTTTCCCAGCAGGTCATTTTGATTGACATATTTGTAGAGGCTTCAGGGTGGTTTGTAGATTCAGCTGGTATGTCAAACCAGATGGGAGAATTCCACCCAATGTACAATGAAATGAGGAGTGATGTTGTATGGCTTTCTCCGCTTCCAACAGATGGATGGGAAAATAAAATGCCTCTTCATAATCTCCTTCTCATTCTGACGGACACCTCTATTCCTCTCATCACCTTCCCCTATTCTTCTTCCCCTGTGTTTTTCTTCTCATTTTGTGTATTGCTTCAGCTTCTGCTGTCTTTTTGGGTTTTCCCACGTAACCATTCTTTCTCCTTCTTTCCCTTCCCCAAGAGTTCTTTGTTGCTCTTAGTTTTCTATAACCAGAGAAAGAGCAGACAATGCACAACAATTTGTGCAGCTCCAGGAGGGGTTATAGTGCAATTTTCTATCCTAGTGTGGAATGAAAAACACCAGATCAGATCAGGGAGTGAATGAACCTTGTGGCATTAGAGGTTTGGCAGAATTTTCTTGCTATTTTGGGGCCTCATTGAACTAGATGGAGTCAGTAAGTCTTTTTCTCTTGTAATTTTATTCCCCTTTTCTTTCTTTTCTTTTGGTGATTCAGTTAAGGAACCCAAAGATGTTTTCCTAGCCCAAAGGAATCTTTTGTATATGTCAGGGACAAAAGAAATCATCGATTTGCTGAGCTGGTACAAGTAGTTACCCTATATTATAGTTTTCAAAACAACAGAAGCTATCATCAAGGTTATGTCTGGACTTTTATTATAATCTCCCATTTCAGTGCGTGGTCTTAGCTGTGGAGGTAAAATGTTTTGGAAAGTTTGACCGCAATCTCATTGTATGTTTCTTAGTTATGCTAATGAAAAAGGTTTCCCATCACATGATATGTTTAGATGCTTTTTAATCAAGGAATACTTAAAAAAACAAAAAAACAAAAACAAAAACAAAAAAACCAAACCAATAAAATGAAGGCACTTTGAAATATGAAGTTAATCCTAAATCACACTAAAACAATTCTCTGCAGCAAAAGCAATCATCATGTTTTAAAATTTAGTCTTTTACCAACTGGATGCTCTTCTGTTCCCTGGCTGTTCATAATCGTCTATATAAAGAAGGTAGCTGAATAAAGCAGTAAAAGCATCCTTCTCTTTTCACAGAGCTGCACACATTGTCTGCAAGAGGCACCTACACTGCTGCAGGGCTGTTAGTGTACCAGCACATTTTGCTTTCAAGCTCAGACTCCCCTAAATGCGGCATTGCAGTCCTTCAAGCCGTGCTCAGGAGTTTGACCTGTAGAAGTGAGGTTGTGCACAATTCAGGACAACACACTGTCTACCAGCCATTAAACGCAGCACAGGTTAAAAAAAAAAAAAAAAAAAAAAAAAAAAAAAAAAAAAGTGTTCAAACAGTCCTGATCATCAGGGCCAGAGTTGTTCAAAATAAGGATTTCTTTTGCTACAGGCTAAACAGAAGGACCTTGTTTACATTATTTTTGGCAGGGTGGAAAGTGTATGGTAGAGCTGACTGCAAGTCTTATGGGAGAAAAGTAATGCACAGAGGTCCCCTGTGCCTCTGGAGATCCTCGGTGGTCAGCTGTGGATCAGGATGGATTTAAACAAGATGGTTCCTCCGGGCTGCTGAAATGCAAGTGCTACAAGTCGTGAACTCTCCTCAACTGAGCACCCCTTGGGGCTTCCCACGGTCATGTCCTGCCTTACTTCCAGCTGTGGCTGTTTCAGAAGCTTCTTCCCTCAGCCACTATCCCGTCCTTTGGGGCCATTCCATGTTTCTTCTCAGGAGCTGACCAAGGCCCTCAGGGTTTCTTGCCATGGGGACAGCATGAATCTCTTGGCAATGCCAGAGGGAGGGCTTTGATGTGTGGTGGGCACTGAGCTGTGTGGGCTGTGCTGGAGCAGGATCTGCACACCCATTGAGATACCTGAGAATCTTTTAAGTGGGAAAACCTGCACTGTCTCTGAAGCTCAGACTTCATCCAGACCCCAGTTTTCATCCATAGAGTCTTTCGTCAGTGCCCTCTTTGCTCTTCATATCTGTTAAACAAGACAGCATTTGTGAATGTCCAGGCAGTTGTTGTAAGCATGAACACAAGGCAGAAGTTCCCCTACAAGCCACCAATGCCCCCAGCTGCCCCTGGCCCCACACCTCTCACGACATCAAAAGTGCAAAGAGTGTGAGATCAGGCATGTGGTGACAACATCACAGCCATCATTATTTGTTTTGGAAATGGTGTAGTGATGCACAGCCACCTTGCTGTAGCTGCCCACTGACGTGGCAACAGCTGAATCCTTTTTTTAAGGCTAACAGAGTTAGAGTGAAGCACCACAAACTCAAACTGTCTGCCTGCATCTTTTTAGGGATTTGTCTCCAAAGCTAATGGCTGTCCCAAATGTTGTTTAGTAGTTTCCACTGCAGAGCGGTCCCAAATGCTGATAGAGATTTGCAGAGTTCATTAGCTCCACAGGAGGGAGTCTTTACCTATACTTGAATACCACCCGAGCTACTGAAGGTATTTTCCACCTACAGTGATGATTGGTAAAGGCTGATTTGTGCTTTTTTTCTGCAAAAGGATTGTGGATCAAATGAGGCACACTCTCTTTGGTCAACATGGTCCATGTCTTGGGATTAAAGTCTGGCAAACTTTGGAAAGTCCATGAAAAATATTTCACATGCACTTTGGAGCATCGCTAATGGTTTTCCAGTGAAGTGTCAAGCTCGGTTTACTTCTAGAAATTGTAATGTGATTGCTTTCCCTTTCCCCTGCCATGACTTTATGAAAGTAATTTAACTTTGCCATGTGTTATGTAAAAAAGAGTAAGAAGACCCAAGGTCTGGTAAAAGAGTCCTGGAAATTTAAGCAAAACCAAAAACCACCAGGGAGATGAAAAGCAAATCTCCTAAATATAGACAGTCCAGGATATTTTGAAGACAGCAGGATAGGAAAACACACAAACTCATGAAGACAGAATTTGCTGTTGGCAACATTTGACAGCATGGTGCTGCCTGAACTGAGAGGCTGAGTAATGCCAACCACTTCAGGTGCTGCAAGTTCTACACACAGTGACAGACAGCTCTGGTGGAAGGATGGACAGCTGCTTCATCCACCCCATAAGCCAGAGTTTATCAAACAGAAACTTTTCTGAGTCATGAATGAGACAGTAAAGAGCAGAGTTGTGAAGGTGGAAATAAAGCACATAGACTTGCTGTGGAAAAAGAGGAGGCAAAAGGTGCAAGTGTTTAGCTAGAGATGGGCACTGCAAACAAAGGGCATGGAGTGCAGGAACCAGGAATGACAACTGCAGCCTGCGGTGCAGCTTGGGAAGGGAATACGTGGTAGCTTTGAAGGACTCCTAAGGCACCCAACACAGACTGAGAACCTCCAGGCAGGTTTGGCTGGGTAGGGGGTACAAAGCAAACAAGGACTTTATGGAACATTCCTGTCTGCCACATTTGGAGTTCCTGCTGGAGAATGCTTTGATATTGCTGCCTTGATACTACTGTTTTGAGAAAGGGAATAAACCTACCTATTTTAAGGGCAAAATTCAAGTCCTGTAATTTCACCTGAGTTTCCTTTGCCTTTACTGAGACAATAGTAATGGAAAACTCATTTGCATGCACACTCTTGCTGTGAATCAGAGAAGGACAGGAGTAATCGCAGGGATTCATAAACTTATTAATCAATAAGTGCAAAGGAGGTTTTCCATTTCTACTTCCTCTATGTTTTGGATAAACATGTGGCTTGATTTCTAGATAATCCAAGCTCCTTTTATACTTGCAACTTGGCAATATGTGTGTTATATAAAAACACTCTCTTCCTAGTTTGTGTGCCATAAACAGTAGAGTTTTCCATACAGGGAAATTTAGGGATCTTGACAGTACAAAGCAGGTTTCTTAGAAGGTTTCTTAGACAAAGCTTGGAACAGAATGAGACAAGAATGCCAGATGCACAGTCTGGTCGTCCCTGCAAGAATAGCTCCTATCTTATCTGCCTACTCTGACAGCCAAGATTTTTCTCCCTCAAGCATCCTATTGTATGCCCTGATAACTAAGCAGAACAGAAGTGGCATTTCTCTCCCTAAAAGGTCTCCCCTCCCTCCTGCCTCATTTCTCCACCTGCAGCTACTCTTCTAATAGGCGCTTCCCCTTGAGCAGAGTGCTTTCTATCAGATCAGGTTTTGCTGGATGCCCCTGAGAGCTGTGTAACCCCTGCCCTGTGCTGATGGATTGAATAAAGCCACTAATCGTTAAGTGAAAGTCACACCAGACTTTGTATGGAGTGAAAGCAGGGGGCACAGTCTTCAGCCTCTAGGGCTTGGCAGATTTCACAAGAAAACAGCTGGCTGTGAGACATGGGTGCTGATGGAATACATTAATTACTGTCGTCAAGGTTTTAGACACACTTGTGTGTTGCTGGTAATACCAGCATGCAGGATTATCAGAGGAATCACTTGCGAAAAAGAAAAAGAGTGGAGAAGGGAAGAAAGGAACTCGGAAAGAAGGTTGTCTGGCTCAGGTCCACACTGCATCTGCATGAGCAAGACAGACTTGTCCACTTTGACCAGTGCATTCCACGGTTTCCACAAGAGATGCACAGGAATCCTCTGAACACTGTGATGCAACTCAGCCCTGTTACAACCTGTAATGGATTTCACAAACCAGACCGTGGCTGTTTGAGGGACAAATCCTGGACCATTGTAGCCAAGCTCAGCTGCAGTTTGTTCCATAGTGATAGCAGGCTCTGGCCTTCCTCCTGCATTGTGGTAGAACTTTGTATTTCCATCTCATTTCTACTGTGGTCTTGAAACAATAGAGGAAAATGTTTTTACTTTCAGTCTACACAAGAAGCAAGTTGGAGGCAAGGCTACATTTGCAAAGCAATTGAATCAGCCAGTGGAAGAACCAGGATGAAATGTCACAGGTTGCTAGACAGGATGCCTTATCTTTGAGTTCAGAGGTGAGTGACGAGTCTCACTGCTTTCCAGACAAAGACAGGCACCTGGTGAGGCTGAAAGGAGCTCTTAGCTCTGTAGTTCAGGGCAGGGGTGCCTCTGCTGCCCTGTGGACTTGTTCATTACTAAGCTGAGCTGCCTCTTTTTAAGCCCCACCTGCCACTTCTTGTGCAGTGGGGTAGAGGTCAGGCCACAAAACTCCAGCTAGTCATTAAGAGAAAAAGTAATTGACCTTTTTTTTTTTTGCTTGCATTAACTTTGCTGATCTTCAGCCCTGAAGTGTTTACTTTGCAAAAGATTCCGTCACTGCTACTGCACCGAGGAGACAGAGTAATGCCATTAATAATTGTTTGTTTTGGTTGGAGAAAAAACACTCCGAACCTCTAACAAATATCCTCTTGTTAGCAATTGGAAACATATAATTAGGACAAACTGTCCTGTGATTTTAACAAGATTTCAGTTCCCCCTGCCTCTTGCTGTTGCTCTCTTTCCTATTTTTAATGAGATACCAATTTCCTCCCCTCTCATTTGCAGATGCCTTTCCAATAAAACAGAGAGCTTTGATTTTCATCTTAGTGTGCATTCTTAGCCTTAATTCGTTCCTCTACATGAGTTGCCCACCACACTCTCCATGTGCTAAACGGCTGTTAATCGCTGAAAAATTAACAAGGTGTTTAACACCAAAAAAAAAAAAAAAAAAAAGGGCTAAAAAATCCTTTTCTTGTTTGGTAGAGAGACTTGTATTTTTGTCACCTGCCAGAGCTCAACTAATTCTAGGCACAGAGGGCAATACAAGAAAACTTTTTTGCAAATCCACCCAACCTCACTTCTGCTACGTTGCAGAATCTGTATCAACTATTCTACTCTGTATCAACTATTCTACTCTGTATCAACTATTCTATCTTTCCCCCAAACCTCTAAGCCAGTCTTTTTTCCTATAAGCTGTAAAGAAATCCTCCATTTTCTTTTTGCAAAATTGACTGTAAGCCAGTAAATTTTAATTGCAGAAATGCTGTCAGCTTGTGGGCAGCCCAGGAGACCCTGGAAGATTTGTAGGTGTTGAAGGGATGAAGAGAGGGACCTTTCTCAGTGTAGCTGATTCAGTACAGCCAATTCTTCCCCTGAGGTTTGGGGAGATGCAGCCTTGGCAAGTTTGATCAAAAACCTATTTATTTATGAAAATTTATTTTTATTTCACTTAAATAGCTCTTTAAGACCTACAGAAATCCTGAAACAGCATGGAGTAGACATCACCTTGCAGCAAAAAGTCTTTATTTTAGTCAGCCCAGCTACCAGATGAGATTTTCTGTAGGTCTTATATGTCATTTCTGTTGTCTGATACGTACCATCATGGAATGCTAACTCTTTGATTCTTATCTCTGTGGAACTGAGGTGTCTCCCTGTTTGGATCTTGTCTCATGTCCAAGGGGGATGGCAGGTGCTGCAGTCAGTAGCTGGCAATGTGCTGTATGCATCTCCTGATACTGCCTCATTCTGGGAGTGTTGAACTACAGAAAATGGTCCTGTTGACCCATACTGGAGCATTTTCCCTCTCTTGCTCAGTCAGAAATGGAAAAGTGGCTTGTGCTCATTGTTTCATCTCAGTTTTAGTCAGACATCATACTACTGTAGTATCAGAAAACCTTTTGCTCCCTTTGCAAGTAATCTTTTGTACTATACCTTTCTATGTCTTAGTCAAACCAGAGTCACTGGGTAGCAATGCCAAACGGCAGCAAGGCCAAACAATGACATCTAACAAAACTGTCTGTAGGAGATGGAGGGGCTCAGAATGGCCTCATTGCTTTCTGGTCTGAATTCTGTGATTTTGCATAGATGTTCCCCAGACTTTATCTTCAAATGGAGGTTGAATCAGCCTAGAAGGTGAGCTACAAGCAATCTCTATGCTCTCTATGTCCCTTTGTGGACAGTGGATTTATTATGCAAGCCCCTTACTTAGAGAGGCTTGTCCTGTTGCTTTAGTTAAACCTTGCATCCAGTCTCTCGCTTGTATCCATCCTGTCCTGTGGAAGATAGGGTGCTAATTGTTGGACAGGATGGGTGGAGGAGGTGACTGGCACTGCCTGGCCATTAAAGCACAGTGTGATCCAGGCCAGCACAGACTGCAGGTGGTGCTTTGGGGAGTCATCTGTGGTGAGTGAGTCCACACCTCTTTTGATTGGTGCAGCTTAGTTCTTTACTAGAGGAGGATAATCTATACAAAGATAAGCATGAAGTGTGACTGTATCAACAGCTGAGGCAATAATTCAAAGGTAAAAATAAAGTCAAGCCTCAGTTTATGCTGGTAGAGAAATGTATGTCCAATAGGGCCAAATGTGTAAACCACAGTGAAAGAATAGTATTATTTCTACTGTCAAATGTTTTTTGGTGCTTAGGATAAATTCCCTTCTGTTCTGCATGTGAAAAGGCTTTTGGGAGGAATCCCTAAAAGCCAGGATCCTATTTACTCAGAGTTTGTGTTAGTCTGAAAAAGGCATATGTAATTTTCTATAAAAACAATTTGACTTAGTAACCATACTGTTCTGGGGAAAAGGTGTGTCCTCTCCTCCTGTCTGAACTGGTGCATAAATTAATCAGATCCTTCCTTTCCAGCTCCCTTTCTTCATGAAAATGAGCTCTGCACCTAATCGTTCTCCTTAGGACAGATAATTTGGATCTTCTGAATGAAAAGTGTCACAGAGGTAGAATAGAAAAATTGGTAATGATTGCTCATTCAAAATTATTTTTTTTTTTTCTTTTGGCCATTTTGATGGAAAGATGGGAGGCTGGAAAGCCAGCAGGCACAAAAACTGATCTCTCACTGACCTTAGTGTGGGGAGAAGATCCCTGTCAGTCACGAGGAACATTTGCTAAGTCGTTCTGAGTAATCTGGAGATCTCGGTTTCTCTGATGACTACAACCACACTCAGACAGCATAGAACTCACAATTGATATAAGCTAAATGAAAACTAATGTGTTACTCAAGCAGAGTTGAAAATAGAGAATTCTTTGATGGCAAAAGTTTTAGCAAGTGTTGGTGACTCAGCGTTCAGGTCACTAAAACTCAGAATTAAAATTGTAACCATAAGAATAATGATCTGTTGTAGCACTTTACCCAGGGACATCATAAATTCTTTGCCACTTGAAGTCTCTTAATGGGAACTCATTGTCTTTTTAAAAATTATGCTTTGATTCTGCCAAAAATTAATGGCTGAGATGGAGCAATTGCTTGACATTTTTTTTTCTATGTTATACAGAAGTCAAACTAAATCATCACAGAGTTCCCTTCTAGACTCTATAAATCTATGTGAGCGACCCAGATGTAATTCCAGCATCAAACACCAAAGAGGGTAAAGTATTAGGGTTTGACTAATGAGATAAAAATGAAGAAACTTAAACATAGGTGGTCTACTAAGGGGGGGAAAAAAAATCTTCAGTGACATTTATTAGCTGTGGAACTCCATCTACTAGAGATGGTGAAAGGCAGTTCTTGAGTCATTTGAAACAGTGATGCATTTAAAAGCAGTGCAGAGTTGCTGAATACAGCGAAAGGAGTATGCCTGCTATAATGGTCTAACAGACTATTAAAACAATGAACTTTCCCACTTCTACTCCTATGATTGTTCCAGTGTGGAAAATTTGGAGAATATTAATGAAGAGCTAGCTCAGGGGAAAATTACTGCTGGTGACTGAACATCCAAGGACATGTTCATCTTATGCCTGTAGTGAACCTTTGTCAGCAGCATAGAAGATAATATCACCACTGGTTTATTTCCCTTCCTCATTTCTTTTGCCACAGTAGATCAGTGAATGCTGCAGGTTACTTTACAACTTTCTAAAGACAAAGTGATCTCTCAGTCTCTCAGCATGTCAGTACCTGAGACTGGCAGGCATAACCTTTGCAACTGAGGGCCTCAGCACATCTGACCATTGCTTGGTATCTAGAAATTAGCTGGTTGAATTGAGGCCATCTCTCAAGGCAATGTTAAAAGGGATTCAGATAGTGCACTTCAAGCAACTTCTGCACTTTACAATGTATTT
The DNA here is from genome assembly GCA_013398615.1 of Brachypodius melanocephalos. Taxonomy (NCBI): domain Eukaryota; kingdom Metazoa; phylum Chordata; class Aves; order Passeriformes; family Pycnonotidae; genus Brachypodius; species Brachypodius melanocephalos. The sequence continues at coordinate 5,535,160 of VZSR01001342.1, forward strand.
TTCAGGAGATGATAATTTCTAGGTTTGAAAACTCTGTAAGCATGGCTAGTACATTGATGTGGAGAGAAGGGAACAGCAGGGTAGGATAAGAGAGTAATTTGCAGTGGTCGGCTAAAATTGTACCTTACATCTCATATTTTGGAGGCTTTTTGGGCACACCAGAATCACTGAAAGGAAGAGAAGTATAATTTCTGCAAAGGTGGCTTCAAGCCTACTTTTTTTCCAAGAGTGATCCTCAAGTGGTTGTGTTACTTAAGGTTGTTCTGTTCTAGTATTGGAAAGGCCCAGGCTTTTCATTAACTCTTAATTAAGCCACAGTGGCCCTTCCTTCCCACCAGGGGCTTCCCTCATTTGCAGATTTAGTTAAAGGGGTTCTGTCAGGCTGGTTAGGCTTATAATGTGACTGATCTTTACAGCTGCACAGTCCAGCAGGAAATGCCCAGAATGCACCCCTAGGGCTCTGTCTGTCTCTCTAAACTAAAGCCCATCCTTCAAAAAGCACAGAGAATTTTTTCAAGTGGCATTTTATAGCCCTGGGTGTGAGTCAGGATGTGATGGATGTACACAGGCTGCAGCCTTGTGCTCTGAGTGCAAGCACTCGCCAGTATTTACACGTGTATGATAGGCAGGCTGAGCCTATGCTCGCCTTCCTTGTAAAGTACAGAGAAACACTCAGGCTTGAATGGGACAACCTGAAAAGTAATCCTGCAAATGTGTGCAGGGGGCACAATAGACACAGTTTTATTACTGAGTGGGTTTTCAGGCATGCAGCCACATGCAAGCTTGGTTCAGGTTGGGCTGAGAGGGGCAGAAGTTCAGGAGCTGTGTCACTTGAGTGGGTTATTCACTGAGGGTACGGCTGGAGCTGCAGGCAGGGAGCACATCTCTCCACTTCTGCTGCTGGTTAATGCTGGCAGGAGAAGGGGCCACATGGCCACTCTTTTGCAGACGTTCATACTTGATATGCCTCTGTATGCCAAATTGCTTAAAAATATTAAAAGAACAAAAATTCTAAGGGGTTAATGTATACAGAAGTTAAGAAATCATGGATTAAAGTTGCCTTAGGTTAGCTCAACCTTTTTTGAAAGTGTGTTGCCATGTTAACTTTGTTAATGATGAATTTGCTTTTTTTGCTTCATTCAGTGCACAAAAAAAGGGTGCTTAGGGACTGGATCAGGGTGAGGTTATTAAGGAGGTACAGCTGCTTGGGCTCCCTTCTTATAGATGGTGGAAAGTGGACAACAGATTTCATAGCCTTCCAGGTAAGGCAGTGGAATGTTTTTTATGAAACATATTGTGTTTCTGTCAACACTACAGAAAAGGAAGGGGAAAGCAGAAAAGAAGGTGAAAGCAGGTGTGGGTAGGCAAGGAAGAACTGCACTAGTAAAACCAGGAATTTACTTCATGGTTTGGGCAAAGACTGACAACTTGGTTGTTATCTGAGTTTCTGATAAGTGGTTTGTGCTTTCTTCCTCCATTGTGCTCATAGAAGTTTCTCTCTTACTTATTTTGTGCATCGCAACCAGCACAAAAAAAAAAATTTCAACTAATAGCCAGTATTGTCCCTAAATCTGAGCAACCCCTTACAATTTCAAATCATGAGCTGTTTCAAACCATGAGCAATTTAGAGTTTGTAATTCATCAGGGAACTCTCTACCAACACTTTCCACATGACAGAGTGGAGGACTGACTGCTGGTGGTTCTCTGAGCACATTGTGGAAAGGGGGCTTCCTGGGAAGGCAAAAGTTCTTGGACACACAATGCCTCTGGTAACAGCCAGTTAACAATGTCATTCTCCTGTGAAGATAATCACATACACTGGAATCCACCACACAAGAAGTGCCATGCAGTCAAATATGTGAGAGGCAGCACTGGCTGCCAACAGAACATCCTCCTGCTACTGTGTCAAATCTCCCTGCCAGATTTTAGGCTACCTTCTTGTCACCCCCATGACCTAAGGCTTTGTTTAATTTGTGTCCTTTGCATTGATCTGCTAGGCCTGATAATTTCTCTAAGAATCACTCATGCATCACAGAGTTTCAAGCTCAAGTTTGCTACAAATCCATCTGATGTCATCAGTTATCCTAACCCCGAGCAATCCAGGAGCATAGCATGTTGTTTTCCTGGCAGCGTGTCAACAGATTAGCTCAGAATGACCAGAAAAAATACTTAATAACATAACAGTGGCCAATGTGCAGTTGTGGACATTCCTCTTTTAGTCTATAAATCAAACAAATGAGTTATCAGCCATCCTAGACTTAGGTTTTTTTTTTCTTTTACATATAGGTGCCATGCACATATAGAAAAGCTTTTAAGAAGCTTAGCATTGCTCTGATGATTTGTATGAAGTAATGGCTGTAGGACATCTGTGCTATCATGTGACAATGTGACAAGCTTGAAAGAAGTTTTCCCCACAATGAAAGAGCATTCTTCGTACACCTTATTTGATAAAAATTTGTGAATGATATTTCAAGAGAGAAGTTAGCTTGCTACAGGCAATACAGTGAGTCACAGAAAAGAAAACAACCTCCTGCACTCTCCCTTACTTTAGGGATGTTGCAATGGATAGGGTATTGTCATAGAGGGACAATATCCCCATAGAATAGCTGTAGTTTGAGATGCACTCCAGTAAGTGTTCTTTCCTCAGCTGTAAGGAATCCTGGCCCATGCAGTTCCTGAAAAGTGTAGGTGTTTCACTGTAAATGTTAATATTTCACTGTAGGTGGGAACATCTCGTGTTCACAACTGGTTTCTGTGTGGGACTTTGTCTTAACTGACATGTACCAGAAACCTTCACATAGATCAATCCCAGTCAGAGCTGAGAGACCCAGTAACATCTTGTGATTTTTGTCAGATGTAGTATTAGAAACTCAGAAGGTCATACAAAGCAGAACTAATCCTTAACATCAGGACTCCTGGGCTCACATAATGGAGTTGGACAAAAGCCATCCTTGCAATTGGTAACCTCATACTGACGTGTGCCTTCTCCTCTTTCCTACCCCAAAGTGCCCTTCTCACCCCCAGAGGCTGACCTGGCACAGCTGTTTACAAAAACTGGCAAGTACAGACCTTTCTAAAACTGTTTTCTTTAGTGCCAGTTGCAGCAAAAAAAATTTTTTTTCTTTTCAGTATGAAAACCATATCCAAGTGATTCAATATTTTGGACTTGAATGTAATTTCCTCTTTTGGGCCAACTGGCTTACCACATCATCAGCACGTTTTGTTCTCTGTACAAATGGTATTTTGAGATGGAAGCATATCTAAGGAACTGTTATCTATTAGAAGCTGAATCCCTTTTTTCCTGGCTTGTTCAACAGCCTGCTTTTAGGGGATTTAAATTCCTCTCATCCTTGTGTTCCTGTCACTGTTTGGAAAAAATATGTAGGAAATGATGAGTGACAGGTAAAAGTTAGCAAAGAACAGATCTCGAGGCCAGTGGCATCCTTGGCATTGGCTACTGATTGCTCCATAGAGTCCTGCATGAATGTTGGGACAACCTGATAGTTTTGGTTCATGGACATTAAAATGAAATAATCAGTGATGTAACCATTGGAGCACAATTCTCCCATGACTTCACCCTCTTCATTGACTCCTAACTTCTACAAATTAGTACCATCTAATGATTCACTGGAAGTTCACTTGCAGACTGACATGACATCTGTGTTTTCTCTCCAGGTTTACTAGAATTTATTCTTTTAAACAGAATTATTCTGCTTTGCCTGTATGTGCACATGTATTTTCCTGGCTGATCTCAGTGGTGCTTTTTGAACTGAGACTGTAAGTCAGACACAGTGAGTGTATCTCAGTAGGTACCTCTTCCAAACTGTTGTTCTTTAACAATCAGAGTGGTTCCTAAAACAATTTTTTTCCTGAATTACTTTAATTAACAAAAAAGAAATCAGTCAGATTTGCCTATAAAATTTTCTCTCAAACTTCCTAATTACAGAAACACATCACTTAAGGGAATGATTGCAGATTTTAATAAGTGCAAATAAGATTTATAGATGCTGCTTTTTTTTTTTAATATTTGACTGGACAGACTGCCTTATATGAACATGACTCATAAATAAGGACCCTGTAGCCTGCCTGGAGAGAGCTGCTGTGAGTCTGTAAAAGGATTTTTTAATCAAAAAGGCAAAAAGAGATGAGGCATTCTGAAGTGAAAAGTTTTTCTTGGTAACTGTTTTATTTTCTCCTCTTTATTCTGGAAAATTTACTGTTCCATGGTCTTATATATTTTTGAGTTTCTTTATGTCAGTGCAAGTATCATTGGACTGTAGCAGAGAGTATGCAATATGTAATCACATAAAATTTCACATTTGTGTCTGCCTGTTTCTAGAATTCATATTGCACATGTGTGACTGCATTCAGCCATTTCTATATATGTTTCTTATTTGCAAAAAGGCTTAGTCATACTTTTGACAAAACAATCTCCTGTATTTATTCCAAACTGTACATCCATGCATCTCTCAACCAGAATCAAATAATTTTGAAATGGAAACATTTTTTCAAAAATCCATGAACTGCAATGTCAGAATGTCTAAGTTCAATATATGTTTGTGTAATCTTCATGTTATTATTAGCTCCATTCACTTGTAGGATTAATTGTAACATCCTTTCTCTCTTTTTTGGTAAGATTACTGACCAATACTTAATGTTGAATCAAGTTTAGATTAAGGTGTTTTCTTCTAGTAAACATTTTAAGAAACATCCCAGACTCCTCAGAATCCTCTGAGTGACTAACTTTGTGATTTGAAAATTAGTACAGACACTGATCATTCAAAGGGACTAAAGACAAGGAGCCAAGAAGAAAAACAAGCAGTTCAAGTGATTTTCCTCTGAAGTGGTGATGAAACCTCTGCATAGGTTACTCCAAAAGTTACTTCTTAGGTGCTATACTTGATTTTGGTGTTGGTTCACAAAATAATGTTGGAATATTGAAGAAGATATGAAAAACAGAAAGAAAGAATTCTGTAAAACATGCTTTAAAATGAGAGATTAAAAGAGCTTACTTTTTTTTTTTAGCCCATAAAAGGGAACATTAATGGGTAAATAAGTCATCATCAGCAGAAGTCTGCAAAAGACAGAGATATATGTCATTTTGAGACCCTTTAACCTAGCTGATGGTGATATAGTAAAATGTGGCATCTGGAAACTGAGGTTAGAAAAGTGCAAATTTGAATAAAACATACAGCTTCTCAACCTTTAGTATAATTAATCAGCTTGTCAATCAAGCTTTCAAAAAGCTAAATTTGTAATGGATTGGAGATTTTAAATTAAAAATGAATGCCTATTTTAAAGTTGCTTTCCAGACCAGTCCCAGGCTGCTGGGCAATTCCTTCATGAAAGCCTTCTCTAACTCATGGAAACGAGAAATTTTCACCCATTTCATTAGAGGATATTACATAAGTAAGGAAACAAATCTTTGAGTGAGGATGTGATTTGCATTACATCAGGTTCAGCGGTTACAGTCCTCTGGTGTTAACATCTCTGAAGTATCACAATAAACAAATTGACAGATACATATTTAATTTTGCCCAAGTTTAAGTTTTTCCAGTTCCATTTACGTGACTGTTCAGACATAACCCTTTGCATAGGCTGTATTTTGGAAGAAAGCACCAACCATTTTGTGGAGCAGGGAATAAAGAATGTTCCCGGTTTTGAACTATTCTTGCAAATTTCCATGACATCTAACGCACACACCTGATTCTGAGATATGATGTGAGGAAAATAACCAATGTGGTTGTCAGTGCTACAGTGAAATTCTGTTCAGGATGATCCTCTGAACCATCTTTGATACAAGTTTGTCGTCATGGCAGTGCATCACATCTAGATGCCATGTGCTGTGTGTGAGTCTGGTCTATCAGTGTTTAATCTCCAGCCCCTCACCAAAGCCAGTGCAAACTGATTCCTGTATTTACTGATGAGCACTTAATCCTATAGGCTTCCTTCCTGCTGAGTTGGCTAATGACATATGGAAAGGCATGAGGAAGCAAGAATGTTGGACTCAAAAGCCAGTTCCTCTATTCATTTATTGCATAAGCAACTACAAGAGAGATCCCCTATGTGGTTTTGGTTCCTTCAATGGCCATGCCACTTGTTCAAGGTGCTTCTGCTTCACAAAAGCTGAGAATGTGTTCCCTATTTCCTCATCCTGCTCTCACAGTCATATACTATTGTGTAGACAGCATCTGAATCTCTTCACAGGCTTCTTAAAATACAGAAAACGTCACTGTAACACAACTTAAATAAAGTTTTGAAAAAAAGAGGAAAACCTTATGTCCTGCCAATTCTAGTTTATGTGTCGTTCAGTCTACGATGTTTATAAAGTCGTAGCATGTTCAACTGAAGATGTCTTGTCAGAGAGTTTTGGGGGCTTTATTGCTTTATTTTAAACCTTAGGAATATCATGCATACAAGCTCTTGTTTTTCATGCTTTCTAAAATTCCTTGCTGGAAATACCCAGAGACGCTGATTTGGTATGAAGATATGTTGGATTCTTTTCTTTGAGCTGGTAAAAAGAGCCCTTCAACAAGGTGGCTGTGGCCAAAATCAAATAAAAAATAATTTTCTATAGCCTGAGTAGAAACCACTTGTCCTTTCACCCTTTATGTCCAAGTATCTTGAGTGCTGCCTTTTCTTGGCAGCTGTCTTATGTCAAGCCCAACAGCCGCTTGATGGGACCTGAGGGTCTGCTGTCATCTCTTCCGCTGTGTCCCGCTGGCTGTAGGACAAATAACCCACCCGTTACCCCATGCTGGAAAGGCCCCTGAACAATGGGCTTACAGCTCCTCATTCTAGCACCAAGCTGTGACACTGGGAGAGTTACAGGACACCTGTGTTGGACGAGCACTCCTGCTGTCGCTAAAGCCCTGTGCAGATGGGGGCAGATCTGCTGCTACCACTGGCTTTAAGCAGCATGTCAATTAGACTTGTTCCAAGCAGGGCTCAATGACATGGTGCATGAATTGGCAGTAGCAGCTGGTGACATTTCTATCCCAGGTCCCCACCTCAGCAGTGGGGCAGGACAGATGTTTGCCAGCAGTAGTCCAGCCCAGTGTTCAGGGCACCGTTTCTCTCCCTGGTTCTCCTACTGTCACTCAGTCATCAGAAAAAGACTCGAGGCAAATAAGCATAGTGCTGAAAATGAGCTACTGGTCCAGTTTTTATGGAGTGTGAGGAAACCCCACTTTGAGGCCACACCCAGAAGCATGGAAGCTAAAGATTTCTGTGCACACAGAAGCTGTTGTCCCTCTCTTTTCATACCTTATTCATAGTTTGCAATCGTGGTTTGAAGGACATAATTTGTTTTCATTTGAATCTTTGTTCCTGCCTCAGCAGGAAAGGTTCTGTTGAAGAAGCTTGTGTGCCTTTCTGAACTCAGCACAAGGTGAATATCTTCCCCTATTGCTCTCACAAAGTGTTAATCCTTCCTCCTGCTCTGTGCTGACTGATCTGTCAGCTGCTCCTGCTGTGCTTCAGGATTTTTCTCAGAGGTGAATGAGTGACAAGCAGAGCCCTGATGCAGCAGAGCCACAGCAAAGATGGTGCAGGAGGAACTAACAGAGGAGGCTCCCTCCTGTGAGTTTTCTCTCTGCAGGACTCCTCAAGGGTCGAATCTCACCACTGAAAGCCCATTTCCTTTGCTCCTCACTACTATCTGCTTAGAGCTGCCACTCCCTTGATCAGCAGGACCAATGAATAGATGCAAAAAGGTCAAAAATGGGGTGGCAGGTCTCATAATTTCTCACAGGAGGATGCTCTCTGGGGTGGAGGAGGAAACAAATCACCTAATTTTTACCTCAAGAGGGAAATTCCTGATGGGGTCTGGGAAAAGGAAACCCAGGTAAGCACTTAAAAATCATTTACCTGGTGCTCTCTCATACTCTCATGGCAGACTGAACTGTTCTGTTTTACCATGGGAACATGTTCAAAACCCTGATGCATCCCATAAAAGCCCAAGTGTCCCTCTGGGATACCCAGCTCCAGGGCAGGCTGGATGCCTGTGGAGACCCATGATCCAAGGAGCTCTGAGTGGTGTGGACTTTCATTGCACGGATATTTCCCATTTCAGGCAAATTGAAAACAGCTTTAAATGGGCATTTCCTGGTACCTGCTTTCTCCCAGTTTTTTCACCTCTCTTGTCTTTGCTGCAAACCCGCGAATCGAAGTCGATCAAATTTCTCTATGACACCTTGAATTTTTTCATTTTGATGCCAGAAATGTGCAAGGCCCTTTACTCTGCTGAAGCTGTGTCTGCCCTCAGCAGAGACACTTAGACAGACTCCAGCCCCTTTCCCAATCCTGCAACATATCCAGTGCTTATGGAGCACACATTGCAGAAAAAGATCCTTTTTATTTTTTTGTTTTTGAGGGAACAAGAATACATTAGTGCTTCCTTCTTTGTCCTTCCTTTTGTCTAACTACCCTCCAGATGTTTCAGATTCTGTGGTTCACACATAGCCAAGTAATGCTCTTGTTCTTGCACAGCAGGAAAGAAAGGGATTTTGAAAATGGACATGTAACAGTTCCTTAGGTCTGCTGCTTATCAAATATTTCCTGGCAACTCTCTGTAATCCCTGATCCCTCTTTCAGATTTTCTCTCTGAAGCGATTGAAGCCTTCTGTTTTACAATCAGCTCCCCTTCCATTTGATAAAGTTCAAAATGGCCTTTAGTGGAAGTATTTCACTTGGTAAAACCAGCTCTGGTGTGGCACTCTGCAAAAAACATCTAACCCTACAATCAAGCATGTGATATAAACGAGCTTCCTACTTCATTCGCTATTAAACATCTTGTCCTCATCCGATTTCACATTTTTTTCAGGGGCATTTGTCAGTGTGTATTTTTTTTCTTTATGAAAATGTCTCACAGGAAAGGCACTATAACTAAATTTCTTTTATTTTTCAGATGACTACAGGGCCAGATTACCTACAAGCTATCTTTATTCCCTGTTGTTCACTTTCCTCAACTACAGCAGCTTTGTACTATTGCAATCTAAAGCGGAGACCTTGATGAACTGAAGAAGTTTGTGCTAGTATGCTGTCAATTTTGCCTGGTTGCTGATCTGATTTTGCAGTTTTTATTCCTTTTGAAACTCTCCCAATGTTTGGTGATAGGACCATACACATGCTATGGTTTAGAGCTTCACAGTTTGTGGGGCATGGCTCAGAGTTTTGCTGTTTTCTTCCTCAGCTTGCTTTCAGCCTGACAGCAAAGTATAAATTGATTTTATGTGGGAGGCATGCCTGACAAGCATTGTGTGTCCTTACAATCCCAGGCAACTCTGAGACCGGTAGAAGTGATAGTTTTAGCATTATAGAATCATAGAGTGGTTTGAGTTGAAAGGAACCTTAAAGATCACCTAGTCCAGCCCCAAAGATCATTCCTCTTCAAAGTCTCCTCCACTGTCTAGCAGCAGCTCACAGAAACACTTGATTTTTGTAATTTAAACCCCTCAGTTTTTTACCACTGAATGACATTGGGAGAGAAGTGTTTGTCCAATTACCAAATAGGATTTTGCATTTTCTCTGCTGAACATGAAATGCTGGTATAGAATCCCATTCTCAGATGTTTATTCTTGCAGAACCCATGTATATTTTAGGCTTTCTTAAATCTCCAATGTCTGCCTTTATCCAGCAACTCCAGAGTCATTCTTTATCCTCTCGAAGTATTTGACTGGCATTATCTACACTTCTGGTATGTGTTTTGATTCAGCATGATACCCTGGTAAGATACTGCGATATTTAGGTTTTATTCAGTCATGCCCACATAACACTCAAACATTCAGTATTGTTGTCTAGAATTAGAGTGCATTTTTTATATAAATAATCCTGCTACAGACCATGTTGGTGGGTCTTTTAGTCTGTTTTTGGTTTTGTTTCATTTTGTTTTTGTGGCACAATTATTTGGAATAAAATACAAAGAGGATAATCTGTTCACATGTATAACTTTGGGTAATAGTCCTATAAAACCTATTTTGGCTGACGAAAAAAAAGTGGCAAAATTTCTCTCATGTTGTACTAACAAATGCAATGGGCTTTTTTCTTCTGCTCTTGTGTTGCTTGTGAGTTTGAGTTTTATCTGTGCTTCAAGAGAAAAAAACCATCCACTCATGTTTCTGAAAAAAATTTGACATCCGGAACTTTTTTTTTTCCCAGGGTGAAATTTCTCCCAAGAGATGAGTTTAATCTGTGCCACTTTTTGTTCAGATATCACACCTCTGGGACATTTATTTTCTCTGGAAGAGCTTAGTGAGTAATTTCTGCAGCTTTGAAAGAATTTTAGCAATTTTAACAGTGTCCCCATTTGATTTGATGGAGATAATCATTTTCACGGATAATTTCTGAAAAAAACCCCTAACTATTTTGCTTTTTGGGTATGCCATGCCTGCTGAAATACCTCCTTGCTCAGTCTCTGATTGCTGCTGTTGTAATGCCTGGCAATGCATTTAGCTGCCAGGAGTCTATATAGCCATTAACAGTAGCAAAGTAGTTTGCATGGATTCCTGTGGGGTGAAAAAATGAAAACAGCAGCACGTAGCACATTTCTTCTTTACTGCACTACTCAGAGTGATGCTCTGTGTTTCCTTTTCTTTTTTCTTTTTTTTCTTTCTGCATGAATTCCATGTTTGTGCACTGACCACAGCTCTTCAACATGCCTCTGGTACTTGTATTTTTATTTGCTCACTGCATGGCATGTGTGACCAGCTTGTTTCTGTCCCCCAGTTCTGTGCTCCCAGCCCGACTGCTCTTTTTCTTTCAAGCTCTGTCTGCTGTGTGTGTACCTTAAATTTTTCGGTGTTGTCATAACACAGTGACCTCTCCTGGAGATCCACGATCACTCTCTCATTGCTGCTTCATTTCTGTGGAGACTTTTCCACTGTCATTGAAGACTGATTTTTCAGCCAGCACATGGGAATGCTGCATTACATGTGATTCCAGTTTTGTTTCCTCTCACTGGCTCTTGCTTTTAATAACCTATTAGTAGTTTGTCTCACCTTGTTTAGTTGCTGCAATCCCCAATTTGTTGTGTAGGTAAATACCTCAATATTCTGGAGTCCTTTCTCTTAAATGCATGGTGATTGTTGTTCTTGGACGTTCAGCAACTATAAAGGTTATAGTTAAACCAATTGCCTCCTTAACTGTGTTTAGGGCGCTTAACCTGCTCCAGAGAATTTGGGGATTTTCTCAAGTTCTCCTAACACCTCTGGCTGGATGTAAAAACACATTATATGCAAAGTCTGCTGCATCAGGCCCGTGTTGTCTCAGTTCCTTGCAAACTCCCTCCAGATGTTAGAGGAACCTCCTGCTTCATAAAACTAATCAGAGTCCGCGGTGGAGCACGTTCTCCCTGCACAGGCTCCCACTGTTGCCTTTTGTGCCTGAATGGCCTCTTCCCTGCCTCTGGTGTGCTGCCTGGCACAGGTAACAAATGCTTCCTCACTGACCCGTGCTGGTGTGAAGGCCCCTGGGTTCAATTAAACGGAGCAAAAGGCAGTAAATAAACCGCATGGGCCCGGGCATTAAATCACTCCGGGCGGGGAAGAATCAGATGCCGAGGAGGTTTGGGTTGGAGGTGGGCCACGTGCACTTGCACCCACGCTGCAACTTAATACCCCTGCTGCAGCTTAATGACAATTGCAATCAGGCAGGGTGATGTCCCCTTTCTTCCTTCCACTCCCACTCTTTTTACATTCACGGCGCTCTCCGCAATAAATTAAAGCCTTTCTCCCCCTGCCCCTGCTGCCCCCTCCCTCCTTTTTCCTATTTTGTTTTACTGCCTTCATGCTGTTCTTCTTTATTTCCAGCATTTTATTTCAAGGAGTGGGTTTGAAGTGCTCTCAGCCCATCTGCTGGTTTGGTTTAGAACAAGGACTGGAATGAGACAAGGGCTTTTGGAAGTCATGAACTATTTATAGCATATTTGTTCTTTCACATTGGCACTAAACTTTGTTTATAGAATCACCTGCAGTAGAACCTGAGCCAGGGGACCACAGCTCACTTGATCTAAAATTGGCTTTATTTCTTGGGTTTCTTAACAGAGACCACATGTGTGTGTCCAGTGCAGGCTGAGGTGTGTTTGATGCTCACACACGTCAAAAGCACAAACACAAAGTGCCCATGAGTGCCTGTGTGTGTGTTTAAAGGGCTCGAAACCTGTCCTTATGAAATATTCCTATGGGATATGTATCTTAGGAACTGAGTTGTATGTGTGTGTTATCACTGTATACAGGTTCCCAACAGAAAACTTGAATGAAAAAATTTTCATTACAATTTCTCCAGTCGGTTTTCATTTTCTCCAAATGGTATTTTTGTCTTGGGTCGGCCTGTTGAAACACAATGCTCATTTTTGTTTTCATTCTACGTTAAATATTTTTTTTCAAAACAAAACAACAATGTAAATGGAAACCGAAGCGTATCTGTCGTTTTAAATTGTTGTTTTGACGCAAAAGCGTTTCATTTATTTTTCTAGCCAAAAATCGACATTTTAATTTGAACCCAAACGAAATTTTTCACTTACTTTCAAAGTATCAATTACAAATGAAAATATTTTCGTTGCTTCTGCTCAGAAAGTCAGACTGTTTTCTGCTTCCAAAATTGCAGGCGTGCGGGCTTGCAGGGTTTGTGTGTGCATAATTGTGGTGGTGTGACTATTGTGCAGGATGCCTGCTGAGTATTTGCAGGTGTTACACATTCGTACTTTTGCAGCGTGTGCCCTCATCCGTGGAATTTGTACATCTACGTTTGCACAGGGGTGGTAAGATTATGCACGCCTACGTTGAGTCCATGCCAGTAATATCTACTTGTATTTATGTTTTTAGGTTTTCCTCGTGAATGTGCTTTTAATGTTCGTGGGCTTGTCGCAGTGCTGCCAACAGTGTTAAAAATAACAGAGCAAGACTGAGTAAGTAACTCATAAGTTTTGAGAAACTGATAGATTTTGGTTTCTTTCGACCACTTTCCCCTTTATTTTCTTAGCCTGTCAGATTCATGTTTTCAATCTGATCTTTACAGCTTTGATGACGGAAAAGCAACGTTTTCATTGTAAAAGTAGATTTCTGATTCTGGAGTGATCAGTTTAAGAAGAGGCATGAAGAAGATAAGCAGGACCTGCATTGAATTTTGGGAGCTGGTAAAAAGGATTTCTGTTTCTGTTTGCAGAGTAAATAACTGGGTATGTGCTTGTAATAAAAATACCATATATTCATGCTTTGTGCTTGCTTGCATGCATCCATAGGTTAGCTAAATGTTTATGTGTTTTTACCTCATGTTGGTGTGTATAATGTGTAATTTTAGCCAGGTTAAAGTTTAGCTTCTAGTCTAAATCAGACATTTAAATACTTCATAGTAAGTAGAGAGACCCTCTCAAAGCAAGGAAGTCATCCACTCCTAAGACTCCTCTCCCCTAATGGTGAGGGCATTTTGGGCATGTATTTGGCCTGGCCATCTGATTTTTGGGTATGCTGACTGTGTGTGTTCGGGAGGTGTGTTTGCTTGTGATTTGTATTTATGTTGAGAGTTTACATGGCGGTTCAGTTTCTATGTGCAAAATGCGTGTAGACACTTCTGCGGTGCCTGTGTCCGTACGTATCTGTGTGACAAGCAGCCAGCAGGAGTTTCTGCAGAGTGTAAGAATGAAATACTTCACTCGTCCTTCAGCCTGGATCAGACAATTCTGCTATACCCTGCTTACCTAAAATATTTCAGAGCAGCTTGGTGCAGCATGAGGCCGAATGCCAGTGTTATAACTTAGCCCGATAACCTTTTCCCAGAGCTAAGCTCCCAGAAAGGCCCCATTTCACACAGTGCCCTACGTGTTTTTTGCTGCCCTGTTCCTCCCTGGCCTTGAAGGCATGAGCCAGCTGATGAGAGGGAGCAGGGCTTTGAAGAGAATTGAGCATGTTTATTAAGCTACCAACCTGCAGTCCCTGGCAGGCAATTTACCATGGTGGGGGAATGTAGAATCACAACAGCGTTGATCCACATGGAAGTGCTTTCGTTTTGGAAGCGGTGATCCGAAGTGTCTGTGCTGAAGGATATGAAAACACAATGTTCTGTCATTCTGTGTGAAAATGTCAAATGTTAACATTTCAGGTTTTAAGCTGGGATGAAATAAGAAGGTGAGATGTCAGAATTTTCTATTGGATAAATATTCTGAATTTTGCTTAGTTTTGTATTTACAGGTAGTCTGTGTATTTGAATAGGTATATGAATATTCTATATTTAATGGGAGCGCTTGTGGTCAACATAGTGAATGCTTTCTGTGAACTCAGAAAAAGATACGAAAATAGAATGTGTCTAGTTACACACCTAAGCACTTTCTAGTTTGTAAATATTCAAGTTAACATTTTAGGGATCATATCCTAAGGAGGTGAGGAGGGGTGTAGGTCCTCTGGCTTCAGCTGCCTCTTGATTCCTGCCAGGATGGATTGTGGCCTGGAAAACATCCTTACTATGAGAGATTAGAGGGGATCTGTTTGTTTCACTTGTAAAAGAGCTTAAGAAACAATTCAATCATGTTCTATAATTACTTATGTGAGGAGGAGATATCTGATATTACAGGGCTCTTCAGTCCAGCAGACAAAGGTATAACAAGATTTGACTGCCAAACTGTTCAAATCTAATATAAGGTACAGCTTTTCAATAAGGTTTTTTTAAGTGGATGTATTTAGCTTTGGGATAGAGAAGATAAACTCTACATCCCTCTGAACCTCTAAAATAAGACGGAATGATTCTCTAAGAGATGTGACTCTGAGCTGTTCAAATTGTTTTTAGAAACCAAATTACTGGGAGAAGATTTGTGGTCCTTGCTGAGGACTGAAAAGATCAGGTCACAATTACCAGACATAAAACCCCAGTAAGAGGCAAAAGAGTCTTAATATTTGGTTAACAATTATCTGGTCAGGATTATCTACTGCATGAAAGGAAGGACTGATTATCTGTTGCATCACATGAAGAGCTGTCCCTTGTCGCTCTGTGCGTGCATGCACACAGGGGACATGTGCACCCATGCTATTTATTCTGGGCTGTGACGTGTGCTTGGTGTTTGCTGCCCGGAGCCTGGGGCATATTTTTCGGGGTGCTCCCATACACAGCATGTCAGTGACAGGGAGTGGAGCAGAGATTTATGCAGTGCCTCCAGGAATCCCCAGCAGGGCCCCTCTGGTGAACTTTGGCTCCCCGGCTTGCTGCCAAGCATTAACTACAATACTCACACTTGTTTTTAACAACAGCATGCAGGTTGTATTTCACCAATTGCTATTTTGGTTTGGGAGTTATGGCAGAAATGTCTCTGGGTTCTTGGCTGGTATAAGCAGTGCAGGAGATTTACTCTTATTGTGTAATGTCACCTTTCAGTCAGTGCTTGGGACGAAAATTATGGAGTGTCATTTGCTCTCTTTATTAAATTTCAAGGGCATGCACCTCTTGTGTGGGAGAAATATCTGGGGAGAGATTTGGCCTGATTCTGCCTAGAAGGGTAGCCTCATCTACTGAACACCTTTTAAAATATGAATTAGTCTTTTTTTTCCTTTTCTTTTTGTCAGTGAGTTTGGAACAGAGGCAGCAGCAGCTGTCATCTTCCAAACTGCTGCCTGTGATGATAGATGAGTTTGACCCTGGTAGCACAGAGAGATACTGGACTCAGCACAACACAGATGTTGCAATGCGGCCAAATTAAGCTTTAGTGGGAATGTGCAAGTTGGGTCTTAGTCAGAGTATCTCATGCCTGCCTGCTTGCTGAAAAGCAAGAGCGAAATATTAGCAGCTGACCTGGTGGGATATACACTTGCCCAAAATATTCTGTTACTGGCTGCAGATGAACCAGCATCTGATCTGCTGTGTGACTTTCCCCAGGATCTCACAGCTGTGGGGTGGGGAGGCAAAGGAGTCCTCCAAAAGAAATACTGATTTCTTCAACCTTCGTTTCCCAATTCTCCATAAATCATGACGCAGAACATAAACAGGAGATATTATGATGGCAGGTCATGTTTATTTCTGGTTCAGTATACCACAGGAAACAAATCTGAACATGACACCTTGAAAAATATTCCTGGGAGCTTTGGGGATAAAATAGAAGCAGGTTGCTTAATTAATTATTAAGAGGGAGATTGTAACTGTGGTTATGATATGAACTTCCAGTCAACACAGCTAGAAATATCGACTAAAGTTATTCCTCTAAACACCAATAAAACTTAACAAGGAAGTGTCTAAAGACTCCCAGCTGTAGATGGCAAAAGCTGTCTCTACATGAAGGTCCTGTACAGCACTTTCAGCCTAATAGCTGGAAAGAGAAAAAAACCCAGGAAACAGGCAAAGAGTCGAGTATGGATGCAAGCAAAACAGTATGAGGAAAAGATAAAAATTTCTCAATAATGGCTTCATGTTGCAGGATGATGAGCATGAAATTTAGTAAAGATGGCAAAAAGTAAGGATGAAGGGATTAATATTCTTTATTTATTGTATCATGCTCTCTGTAATCTTGAGATTGTAATCAACATGTTCTTGATCTTAACATGATAGGATAAACCAGAATTAAGAAGTTAAAGAAGACAAAAACATTTTGCAGTCTTTCTTAGAAAGAATTTTAATTTTTATCTAGCTGAAGATAAAGAAGAAGGAATATAGAGCCTGAGATTTTCCCCAGTAGAGGAGTCCTGTGTTGGGAATATCGGTCAGAACCTCCTGATAGGATATAATTGAATTGCAACAGGAGGGTGGAGGGGGATCTAAAAATTGCCTGAAAACAAATTCTTCCTTGTGACCAACAAGAGGGACAGACTGTAGATAAATATAGTTTCTGGAGGGTGCAAGTTAAAACTATGTTGGATTGCCAAGCACAAAACTCTGTTAGAGAGTGTGTAAATGAACAAAATACCAATAAGAAAGTGCTAGCAGATATATATTCTTCTTTTTTTTTTATATGACCTGTCCGTGATGTGACTTTGCCACTCAGCATATGTGAAAATAAAACCAAAGGAGACTGAATTCTTATACACTCCTAACATTATTATGTACATTCCTCTTTTAAAAATACTCTCCTATTAAAGAAGTGAGTGAATGTGGAGGGTAGATGTGTTTTCTGTTTGTACAATAAAAAAGTGTATCTGCTACAGGCACCAGGAAGGACAATTTCCATTCATGCTGGAGAAAATCACAGTAACTTTGAATATAACTTTTTTGTTTGTTTGTTTTGTTTTTTGTTTTTTGGGTTTTTTTTAACTGTAAAAAATTATGTGTGAATTAAAGCCATTACACAAACAGCAAAACTCTTTCACATAAAAGTCCCAAATACAAAATTGCTTCTCCTTCAGATGAATAATAGCAGAATAATAGCAGAATGTTTTACAGTTTTTAATGTTTGTACACCTTCTTCTATTTTCCCCAAAGAATCTTTTTGCTGTTTTTAATTTAGATCACTGAAAGCAAACGGCATTGAGAATGTCAATGCTTTTATTTCACTTTTTAGTTTCTAATTTTGATTCATATGACTTTTTAGGACTATGCAAAATTAGAAAAACTGGTTTAAGGAGGAAAATAATTGTAACTGAAACTGCTAACATGCAGCTTCATCAGTTTTGAAAAAGAGTAGATATATTGTAGATTTTTTTCTT
Source organism: Brachypodius melanocephalos (assembly GCA_013398615.1). NCBI lineage: Eukaryota > Metazoa > Chordata > Aves > Passeriformes > Pycnonotidae > Brachypodius > Brachypodius melanocephalos. Next base: position 5,552,772 of record VZSR01001342.1, read on the forward strand.
GTAAATTTTCCAGTGCTGTGAAGAATTTGAAAAGAAAGAAATACTAAATAAAAAATACACATCAAGAAAGAAAGAAAAGCTGAACAACATAAATATCAACAATGTTTTAAATAGCATCCACCCTGTTTTAACTCATATTCCAAGGGTTTGAAATATTTTGGTTTGATACATTTAGTTAGACAGCAGGGAAAAAAAATTGCTTTTAAAGAAAATTCTACTTTTAAAAAAGAGTTGGTTTCTGTGCAGCACAAATTCTCAATAGAAATTCCTGACTGACAAGAATTTAGTGTCACGTTTAAAATAGATAAGGCAAACCAGAAGATGATGTATCATTCCAAAATTTTGCGGTTTAAAACCAGTACGCACCTAGACTCCAGAAAGGGAATGGAATGCGTGAGGGTTGGGTTTGGTTACTCTGTTACAGGTTTTTCCATGGGCTCACAGGACACCTCTGAGCGCGCAGCGAGCCGACGCGGTCGGACGTGACGGCGCTCTCGCATTATCCACTCCTGGGGAGCTCGCTCCACTGTTTGCCTTCTTTCTCCACTTTCTTCTTTCTCGCTCTCCTGCCAGGTTTTCCCTTTCATTCTTCCTTCTTGTGAGGTGGGTATGAAAAAGCTTAGTGTACAAAAACTCGTGTAATGATACTCTGAGGGCGAATTATATCCTTGCTTCCCCAGGCAGCTCAAAGTTGCCTAGAAAATAGGAAAACAGTGCAGATTTAGGCTCTACCAGTAATTTTTATAGCTGCTATTTAGGAAATGGTTCTGGAGTCTCTATTTGGCAGCTCTCTTTTACATCCATCAGCAAGGCAGCATAACTGTACCATCAGCACTAAGTACAAATTCTCACACCCCGCTAGGGACTCAGGACAAGCCTCCCACAAATAACTTTCCATTTCCATCCTGAATTCAGCATTAGCCAATTTAGAGGCAATATATGGCTCTAGGAATAGGCTGTCATGTACAGTATGCACAAGACAGCTCTCCCCTAATCTCATCTAATTGGCAACAGAAGCAGCTGTCATTAGGCACAGAGTGTGAGAGGCATTAGAGTCATTAGCGTTTTTGCAGGCTATAGGGAGGTCAAACATTTGGGGAGATTCAGACACCTTCCCTAGGAAGATTGGTGCACTCCTGAATTCCTGCTTCCACTGAGTGTATTCCTGCAGAGAATTACACACTGGGCCTAGTGAATTGTATGAGAAAATAGAGTTTTGGCTCACACAGATTGTAGCTTTGGGACATGTGGAAAATGCGATATCTGTTGTATTTTTAATGTAGAAATTCAGTAAGTCAGGATTCATTCCTCTGCCTCTGAAATACAGATATTCCTGTGAAATAATATGCTAGAAAATGCTAATTTCTGATAGATAAAAGCATTTAATTTCTACATGATATCTTAAAAATATTGACATATACACTGCAAAGAAAAGCATTACAGAAAGTAGATTCAAGGTCACATCCCAAGGCTTCATCCAGGGGAACCTGGTCTTTTGATAGTGTAGGGTAGCTTTCTCTTCCAGCTTTATCTCTGAAGCAAAACCTCCATGAAATTGTCACAGACTTGGAAAACAATTCCACTGCAACAAAATTAATTCCCCAATAGCAAAGAGTTCTGCTAGACACCTTCAACAAGTTGACAGTGCGATTTGAACTGTACTTCTGGTACTCAGATGGGGATAAAATGCTGACTTGGCTTTTGAGAGAGGCCCCAGGACTGCAGAATGTAATTTCCAGCAGAGACTACGGATTCTGTGTACTTAGTCAGAGAAGGTTTGTGTTTGTTTGGCTGGCAGAACTCCTGCGTGCAGGCCAAGGGGGTTAACACTGACTTGCCCTGTAGGGCAGTAGGGCAGTACCAAGGATACCCTCCTGCAGCCTTGACCAGGGCTTGGGAGGTGTAACAGCCAAATCTGCTCTAGCTTGGGGCCATGGCTCATCTCCCCATCTCCCAGGCACTGGCAGCAGCATTGGCTGTTTGCAGATGTCCCTCCTGCTTCTCTGAGCATCCTGCCCAGCCTGCTTTCCTGGGTCACCCCAACCTCCCCATCCTTGCCCCATGAGGCTTCTCTTCACCAGCCCTGCAGAAAACTCCTTGTCGCTTCGGTTCTATTTAAGTGGAGTCTGTCTCACCACAAACACCTCATTTATGCCTTTCCTTTCTCTGGATAATTTAGAATTCATGCAGGGTTGTGGTTCAAGGAAAATCCAAATCCAAGCAGAGTGCTTGGTTAGACTGTGGCTCAGGCAGGCAGTCTTCACTCAGCAGTAGCATTTCATCTTCCAGGCCATGGCGCCTTCACAGAAGCAGAGAAAAATGTGTTTTTTCTGTGAACACAGCATTCCTCTGCCATGTTTTTGTTTGCACCAAGCTTTTTCATATCACAGGCTGTGAACAGAAATGGCCAGGGAGCTCGGTTTCTGCTACCAGTAGAGGTTTGCAGCTGCTCACCCTTCCCCCACCTCCTACTGCCAGGAGCTCCTTTAGGGCTCTGTGCTGTACAGATGAGATGGCAGTAGATGAAAAGTCACTGCAGGTACCAAGATATTACTGAAGAGGTATAAGCTATAAAACTTTCCCTGATGATCCAGTTCCCTGGAGCACATGATGTTGGGTGCTAGAGCACATAACGTGGGTTGGAGCCATCATGGGAAATAGCTCTGGTCTTGTCAGTGTTGCAAAATTAGCCTGCAGATGATAACAACAACAACAGCCATTGGTGTTGAGAGAGATCACATCTTGGAGAAATGCTGTCATACTGTGGCGGTAGGATGCCACAGCACCTGCCTGCAGGCAGAAGCCATGGGAGTGCTAAGAAAACACAGTGAAAGTACAGTTGGTGCATTTGCAGTGTGAGACATCTGAGACAGGTGAGCCATGGGGGGCTGACGTTATTCCATATCAACCCTCCCAATGCCATTCCTTTAACATGGAGTTAACAGAAACAAAGTGCCACTGAACTCCTGGTCCCTGATCAGTTTGCTCCAAAAATACCTCCCATAAAATCCCCAAACATGGCCAGTAATGATAACTTTAGTATGTCGACTTCTGGCTTTTCCACCTCCATTCTTTGCTCTTTTTAGGTGAATTTTTAAGTAAATCATGGAGGACTGCTTGGCCAGCACGTCTGGGCAGTTAGCTAGAACATCAGCCATAGGTGATAGAGTGATCAGTGACATACTGAAGATAAAATAGATGGGTTTTTTCCCTGGTGCTGGCTAACAAAACATTTTCCTGATGCTCCTCATTAAAATCTCATATTAAAAACGCATAAAGAGACATATTAATAGTGGGGCAAAACAGGCACAAGCAGTGTTTGTTGGAAAGGAAGCTATCTAATTATCAGAGTGCCCGTGGGGGCTGGTGGCTGCCCTGGGTGGTGTGACAGGTGCACGTGGCTCTGCTCAGATGTCCTTCCAGCAGGCCTGGGCCATGGTTTCTACACTTGCTTTGTAAGCAGGCATTGAGCCAGCCCCGCTTCATCATTGAGCCATCCCGCTACAGAGCAGGATCTGCCTTGTCCTTTTCCTCATACCCCATCACTTATTAGCCCTGGTTTCTTTGCCTGGCTGCTTGTGAGGGTGCACAGACACACAGAGTAGCACAAGGAGGGGTGGGATGGGGAGCAGACTTAGCAGCTGGCAATGGGGCAGCTGTTTTTGCAGCAATGACGGCATGTGCCTTTTACCTAAGGAACCAAGAGAGGGTTGATGGTGCCATTCCAGGTGATAGCTAAACCAAAGACACAGAGTCAGGAAAGGTGTTTGTGGGGGCCCTGCTTCCTCCTCCATGCCGTATACATCTTCCCACTTCTGTGCTCCTGCTGCGCGTTTACACCCCTTTTGAGCTAGTTTGATTCCACTGTGTTTAAACACCGTAACACTGATGTTACAGCTGGGCTAGTTGTGTGAGTCAGCCTCCAGTGGGATCAGGTAAACACCAAGACAGGAGTAGGTGACAAGGCGTTGGGACTGGAGCAGCCAGGAAAGGGAACTAGGACCCAGGAGATGAATGTCTTTCAGTAGCAGCTAGACAGACTGACCTGGTCATTACATGAAGCTGCCTAAATCTCTGATCACCTGTGTTTTGCATAGTAAATCCTGCTTTTGATTAAGGTCTTTCTCCATTCGTTGATATTCTGAACACCTTCCAGTGTTGCCAATTGCTAACTCTCCTGGCTCCAGAAGAATTGAAGGTGACATTCCTTTTCACTGCTGTGTCTGCACAGACAGAATAATAGCTACTGGGAATGATGTGGGTGGAGTTGATACTTTGTGAGGCAGGAGAATGGAGAAGATGACCTCCTGAGAACCCTTTTGGGACAATTCTCTGGAATTCTCTGGTTCTGCAAGGAAAAACGATGAGCTGAGAATAGAAGACCTTGAGTCTATCCTGGTGTTTGATGTCTATGACACGCAAATAATTTTCATTTGTGGGAAATGACCTATTGGCAGGAGTGCATTGTATAGTTTAAAGTGTCTGTCAGAAAGAATTTTAACAAATATCCTACTTCAGGAATTGTTTTAAAGAGCTAAGAATGGTATATTCTAGTCCAAAAAAATAATTACAAGTAGATGAAGTAATATGTGAGTAGTAAAACCAGTTCTGTTTTTAAAAAAGGTGTCCATTATGAGCTTTTTCTTTAAAGGGTGCACATTATTGCATTGTACTGTGTACCTTCCCTGTGTGCACAAAGCCCTGGACTAGGTGGAGAAGACAGTAAAATCACATGTTGTTAAGAAGTTGCCTGGAGGCTTCAGTGCAGTACAGAGTCTAGGCTGCCATGCAATATGAGCAGAGCTGGATTAACTCTCAGTTCCTAATTGCTTGCCATGCAGCTGAACAGACTGGAGGAAGGAGAATAAGGGGAGCAGGAATGAGACTTTGCGCTGATCCAGATCCATTTTGTAACCTGAAAAATATCCTGAAGAACAGCAGTTCCCTCTAGCTGCCCTGGGGATCTTAGCTGGCCACTTCTGATGGGTGTCAAGGCAGAACTGGTGAATCTTCCTCAAAATGTGGGCTTAAGGAAATAGGCAACTCCCTGCTTAAGGTTAGGATTTCTGAGAACATGCCTGAGTGTGAGGTTGGCACTGATTTGATTATTTCAGCACAGGTAAATTCTACATTCTAAATTCTTCATTCTACAGCTGTGGGTGCAGTTACCCCAGTGTAGCTGTATCATATGTCATGGTTTATATCACTGTTGTACAGTTTGTCCTTGTACAACACATGATCGGTGGTGTAAGGCATGCTCCTATAAGGACCGTATCTTAGCTGCTATAAAATTGTATAAATGTTATAAAAATATGTTCTGTTTGTTGCAGAAGGACAGAGAAGTGCCAGGAGGTGGGACATTGTACTGGATCTCATCTCCCCTGCTGAAGGAGTCAGTTAGATCCTATGCACAGAGATCCTGAGAGCACAGAGCTGAGGAAATGACAAGGTAATCAAGAAATAGATGTATTGTAGATTACTGAATCACATTATTCCTGTAGATTCTGCTGGTCCTTGGCAGCTGGTAAATAATAAAGAGTGTTTATCCTGCTGATATAAATCAGCGCAGAAAAGAGCCCCAGGATTCGGCCAGAATATGTTGTGTGTTCCTATGGGAATCTGTCCCAGCATTGCTTTCATTTGAATCCTCCTTTGTTTATTTTGCAAAACAGAAAAATTATTCTGAAGGACTTTTGGCTTCTCCAACTCCTGCCTTGGATATTCCAGCTTCCAATGAAAATCAGACACCCTCTGGCTCCAGACTAGTAACTCCCCACTGTTTTCTCTAACCACTAAGAGGTCTAGCACGTACAATTTTGAACTGAGTATCTAAACATAAAGGAACCTTAGAATACTGTGACAGACTACAAGTTGTTGTTTTTTTTTTTAATCACAGTTATATTTTTTGTATCCTGTTACCCATTAGATGCATGGAAACTTCCATTTAGGCTTGAAGAAAGGAGTTAAAAATTGTTAAGTGTAATGGGTCTCCACATAACATGTAAGATATTTGAACTCTACTAGCAATAAAAGGAAGATGAAGTATGTTTCAGACTGGTAACTATTGTCATTATAGGCCAAAAACCAAGGCACTGAATTTCCAATGAGGATAAATTTGTGGAGCAGCAAAACAGCTCTCCTACTGACCTCCAAAGTGATGTAGATTAAAGTGAAGTCAACAGGAAATCCTTTGCAGAGGACATCTAATTTTTTGGTGAGAAAATAAGAGTGTTGGGAACTTAGAAAGAAAACTGTGGTCTCCACCTAGATTCTCGAGTGAACATGTGCCAGCAACCAGAGGAGATGCAACCCTGATTTTCTGATTCACCTGTATGTCTGACACATCCCTGCCTCTCTGGAACCTCTTAGTGTTGCCTGCCAGGACTGAAATTTTTAAAAAAGGAAAGAAAAGCCAGAGGAAGAGACTGCAAAAAGCAGGGAAAAGCAAGGAGAAACTGTAGCCAAGCAGTTTCCTTTTCATCATCTTTCAGGGTATTTTTGGGTCAGTCTCCTTCCACTCAAGGGAAAGAGGAGCTGTCAAAGCAGAGGAAACGTCCCAGCCATTTCAGTCTGGTGGTGGTGGTGTTGGCTGACCATTCTGTGCTCTTTTTGACACTCCAGGACAAAGATATCCTGCAGATAATTGAATTCAGAGGTAACTTTTCTTTCCTCTGGCCATAGCCCAGTCAGACTCAAGTTTCCTTATGACTGTGATCCTTTTTGACACCTCTTTTAATGTAGAAATCCCTCAAATTTCTAGTCAGACGAAGGCACAAATCCATTGAGTGTCTCCACACAAATCACTCCATGTCAGTAACTCATGTCACTGCTGGAGAAAAATCACTCTCCCTTCCAATTTAAAATCTCACTTGTGTTAGCTACACTTCTTTATGTACAGCTAATGAACACCTTGAATTCTAGTTGGCTAAAACTCGCTTTCCAGTTCTTTGGGAGGGCATCACCATTCTGCTGGTCCCTCAGAGTCATCTGGGCAGAGCCTGTGACTCATGGATGCTGTTCAGAATGCTTGCACACTTTGCACAGTGCGTTGAGGATTTGAGGTTCCATGCACACAGATAAACTCATCCCAGTTCTGTCAGTTTGCATTTCTGTGTTCACAGAGTGCAACTGGGATCATGTCACTTTTTGTTTGCAAAAAGTGCTTCTTCTGTACCTCCTACATTAAATCATAGAATCATTAAGGCTGGAAAGGACCTCCAAGATCATCAAGTCCTACTTCTGAGCAACCACTACAATATCAAATAAATCACAGCACTAAGTGCTATGTCCAGTCATTTCTTGAACACTTTTGGGGATGATGATTTCACCACCTCCCTGGGTAGCCTGTTCCAATGCTTTACAACCCTTTCTGTGAAGAAATTCCTCCTGATGTCCAACATGAACCTCCCCTGGCACAGCTTGAAGCCATTTCCCCTTGCCTTGTCAGTGTTTGCTGGGAGCAGAGACCGACTCCCACCTGGCTACAACCTCCTTTAAGGGAGTTGTGGAGATCAATAAGGTCCCCTCTGAGCCTTCTTGTCTCCAGGCTGAACCCAGGTCCCTCAGCCACTCTTCACAGGTCTTGTGCTCCAGAACTTTCACCATATTCATTTGTCCTTGTCTAGACTTGCTCCAGCCCCTCAATACTTTTGCAGTGAGGGCCCAGAACTGGACACAGCAGTCGAGGTGTGGCCTCACCAGTGCAGAATACAGGAGGACAGTCACTGCCCTGGTCCTGCTGGCCACACCATTGCTGATCCAGGCCAGGTGCCATTGGCCTTCTCAGCCACCTGGGCACAGCTGGCTCGTGTTCAGCTGCTGTCACCAGCACTCCCAGGTCCTTTTCCTCTGGGCAGTTTCCCAGCCACTCTGCCCCAAGCCCGTGGTGCTGCCTGGCATTGGGACTGGTCTACCCTCTCTCGCTGTCTGCAGTCAGTTCTTACACTATCCATCATCTCTCATTCACTTGGAAGCCATTGGATCTTTGGCCAGACTGTTGTGCCATACCATAGTGCCTGTATGTTACATTTTCAGATCTAATGACCACATTTTCTCCTCTTTTGCCTCTCATTCCTGGAGGAGTTCCCTGTAATATGAGACAAAATCTGTTCCACCACTTTCTCTCAGGCTTCGCTGGCTGGAAAAGCTGGAAAAAGACGGAAGTGTTTTTGTGGTTGCTGGCATGTGCCAGCTCCCTGCAACTGGAAGGTTGTGCAAGTCCCGTGAGGGCCAGCCCGCCAGGAGAACGTCCCCAGCGGGGGCTCCGTGCCCCTTCTCACTCGGCCTTGCAACAGTTCCGGTTTTTGTTCTGGCTGGACTGTCACCAATTTGCTGAGATGCAAATTCCTCTGCAAATAAAATGTCTGTCTTGGCTCAGTTCTCTCTCCAATTGTTTTCCTTGCAGTGATGCCGAGGGGTACAATGGTTAGGCTGCAGCCCATCGCACTGACCAGCGCTGTCTCTCTGTGTCTGGGTGCTCATTCGTCTGTTTGTAGCTGCCCATTGTGTTTTGCCTTATGATCACTTTGAAGGGCGGAACTGTGTTTTCCTTTTGTCCTCAGACCTATGGGACTTTGTTTGAAAAACAGACATCTTATGCCCTATGGTAACACAAGTAAGAAACAATGGGATTTATTTTTCAGTAAGAGGACAAATGTTAAGACCTTACTCAGCCAAACCTCCATTGGCTGTGGTGCAGCTGAGCACTCCTTGAGTAGAAACACAGGAAGAAGATAAACATTTGGTTCAAGAGAAAATAAATTAAAGTGCACACTGTCCTCAGCCTTCTGCACACTTGCAATCTCCACACTGGCATAATGGAGAGACCTTTCTCAGCACGTTGTAGGCCATAGTCAGACACAGAGGTGGTCAGCTCATGGGGAGTAAGTGGAAATAAACTGCATCATTTCAGTTGTGGTTTGTACAAGGTGTGTACCAGGGCTGTGTGTCCTGATGAACCTTCTGCCCAGTCACAAGATGAACCAGGCTGTCAGTCTTCTATGTTCTCAGGAACAGAAAATAAGAGTGATAGACAATATCAATCTTTAAAAATAAAATGAGCGGTGAAGGCGAGTGGTATGCCTACCACTGCCCAAAATTCCTGTGGGAAATTCTCACTGGCCTATGCTGCCCCTTAGACTGTGCCTTGGCTTTGTCCATGAGGGTCTCCTGGTTTGGGGAAGCTGTGTCAGTGTGTGTACCAAAAGTTAACATTATAGATGACTGTTGACTAACTCCTGAGTCCTAGTTAGTTTGTTAGTAGAGCTACAGCTTATATACTAGAATATAAATAAATAAGGTGAGGTGCACAAATAAAAAAGGTGAAGATTCAAAAGAAGCTGCAAATGCACAGGCAAGAATGTGGATAAAAAAACCCAAACACCAGAGATAGGAGCCTGGATAAATGGATTCGTTAAACAACTGGTTTTGAAATTCATAGCATCCCCATGCCCTGTCCGAGGTTGGAATGCAGCTCTCCTAGGTGCTTCATTAATCAGTAGTATTGGATGTCCCTTGTACGTGACATCTAATGGTCTGATTACTTTATATGTTTTACAAAAGGGATAAGAAGCAAAGGGATAAACAAACCATTTAAAAATAAACCTAGTTATGCTCAGTTTTGAGTATAAATACATTCATGCTTATCTTTTTTGAGAAACTCTTTGAGAATGAATTAATATCTTGTTAGACACATTTGTGCATTGTTTTTCAAAAGCATCTGAGATTAAAAGAACTGTGGCAGTATGAAGCTAAGGAAGCAATTCTGTAATTTTGGAGTTTGGGACCTGTTCATGAAGAGATGTCTCAAATCAAAAATTTTATGACTTGAGAATGCCGATGATCTCCCTTAAAGCTGTAAAGCTTACTCTGAAAGTGCTTTTATTTCGTGTATCACTGAAAAAGGCAATGGGGCACAGATTCAGTGACTGGCAAGGTTAATACAGGTCAGTATAATTCATCCTTAAGTGCTGATCAGCAGCATAGTTACAAAGGAAAGAATTTGCTTTCAGTACTTGCAAGTAGAAAGAAACTTAAAGTTAGATTTAATTCAAGTTTACCAGAAGGTGGAGCTGGATAGTAAATCTAAACAATAGCTTGCAATGAATACATTCCAAGGATCATTCCAGTACAGAAAAATTAATGTGGTTGCTGTACCAGTAGTTTCCATGCACTGCAATTCATATACTGCAACTGGCACCTATTACCTGGACAGAACTCAAATGATTGGAGTAGCCACAAAAGTGTACATTAATGATGTAATGGTAATATGAAAAAAGACTGCAGAAGTATGGTTTGAAAATAAAGAAAATGAAACTTTAATTTTAACTCCAATCCTCCAAAGTGTTGAAGTATATGCATATACAGGTAAAGACCACAAAATCTTCAATTGAGGCTGCAGAGGAAAGTAAACCTTAGACACTGAAACAAGATGTCAAGATAAATAGCCTTATCAGCACTATTGTGGGCTATCTCTTAAAATTATATCCCAGGGTATTTCACATTTCCATACTCCTTTCCCCTGTAGATTGCCATATTTCCATACAGATATTTCTTTGGGCAGATGAGGCAGACATTTAACTTAATCTTTTTGTCCTGATTCATGAAAAATCTCTTTGAAAGAGCATCCTTCACTTTGGGTGGCCAGACTGCCTTTGCAGGACCTTCCCAAAGGTAGGCTTATTACATCTTACAAACTGTCCTTGCTGCAGGCATTCTGGTAGAGCCTGGAGGTGGGGTTGCGATGACATGAAAGACCCATCCTCCTTTTGAAGTTGCATTTCCCCAGTGGAAAGCCTTTTTCCCCCAAGTTATGAATCTTTTGCCAATCTTTCAGCGTCAAGCTCAGCTTGGGAAGTGTTCAGCTGGAGCATTTGCCACAGGTCAGGACCAAATGTACTGAACTCTTGGGCTTGTCAGTGAAATATCATTTGAACAGGTTTAAGGGACAGATGCTTGCTCTGGCTTCCTCTTTTTGGAAAGATTTCCTTGACCACTACTGGCCAGTGGTGCTGGCCATCAGAGCAGCCCATGATGTGCCCCTTTGTTAGTGGTATTTGCAGTGATGGGTGTTAGTCCCTTCAAACATACCAGGTAAACACCGGCATCAATCAGATGAAGGCAAGAGTGAGAAGGATTGCAGGTGAGATGACACTGAGGTGTCCTCATAATGGTCCTGTGCTCTTTTTTTAGTTCATCTGCAGATCATGATGGAAGCCTGTTTGGGTGAGGAGATATCTGGAAAATAATAAAGAATTGGCACCAGGCTCAGGGCCCGCATTTGCTCCATTCTGACTTCAGTCTGTCTCAGAAATAAGGACTGTAAAAACCAGGCAAAAGATGTTTGCAGAGATTTTTCAGGAAAGTGATTTTCCACAGGCAGAAAGAATATGGTAAACCTTTTCAGGGGAAGAAATAATAAATACAGAGCTCCATTGTGTTCCATCATAACTGACAAAAGGCTCATATGATTAATGATTAATGCCAGCCCAGTAAAGCCCTCCCAAATATGCCTCCCAAAGAAGGAAGAAGGCAGAGGGTTTAGGTCCTCAGCTGAGGTATCTGAATTAATTTAAATATGATTGTATCTCACATGCTTGGTCTTAATTGTCTCCTCCTGAAAATTCAATACCTGCATTCATGCTCCTGGGCTCCAGGGATTCCAGAGCACCACACTGTCCCCACTGAAAGGAAATGAAAAATCGGCTGATGCTAACCAGACCCCTTCAGCAACTTTACCCATTTAAGTGCTGTATCCTGCAGAGTGATTAATGATTTTTTTCCTTTTACATCTAACAGCAAAGAAAGAAGGAAAGAAAGAATGTGTACTGTCGCTCACCTTCTAGCCAATACACTACAAAGGCATAGCGTGCCAGGATATTCACTTTCCTCCTGAGTGTGATTTATTTTTCATGTGTATCTGATGTTGCCTCTTCCTTGGATGTGGTTGGAACCTGCAGCATCTTATCAGCAAAAGGTTTGGCTCACTCTCGTGTGTGACTAGCATTGTGCTCTCTTTGGGCCTTTTTAAAACTGCAACCTGAACCTGTTCACCAAGCCTTTATTAACATGTGTTTTATGGTACAGGTGTAATAATTAATCCAAATGGTTAGCAGATGTGGCTGTCTATCTCTGGGCATATCAGTTCCTACACACCACCCCTTAATCAAGCAGTGCCCAAGCAATGCCAAAGTAAATGAAAGAAAATAAATTCCACAGAGATATTTATGAGGGCCACCTGGATAGGGAAATACCTTGGCCTTTGCTGGTCCCCTGCTCCAGGTGGCTACAAAAGACTGAAGTCTCTCACTATATACGAGTCAAATCAATCTTGCAGGGGGCTGAAAATGAAAAGCCGTGCTTGGCTCCCTAGTTGAACAATAATGAAATTTTGTACATGTGCTCTAAGGAAGTCTTCCCATTTCACCTTATTTATTTGAAATTTCCCTTCTTTTTGCCGGTGCCAGCACCTGATGGACTTCACATAATTCAGGTTGCTGGTTCCTGCCTCTGTTTCTGGCAAGCCAAAGCTAAGGATCTTCTTTGTGTTATCAGCTGGACTCCGGGTGTTGCTTTGCAAATCACAGAGAGAGATGCCAGATTTTTACTTTCCTGCCATTTCCACTTTTTTTTTTCCCCAATTATTTATAGTCTTCACATGGGTAATTCCTGGCAGATTTTCATCACATTCAGCTTCTGCTGGGACAAAAGGCTTTGCCTGTGAAGGGATGGTTGTTCCAGCTGCCTCAGGAGGAGCCCATCCCCGGTGGAAGCTGCAGCCTCAGCCTCCTTACAGCATCATGGCAACATGCACCTCCCACTCCATGGGAAAGTTCCACATATCTGCTGCATCACATCCAGGTGCTGAACTCCAACAACCACCCCAAGAACATCATGGATGAAAACCCAGGTGTCCTGGGCTGCATGGAAGGCAGTGTGGCCAGCAGGCTGAGGTGAGTGATTCTGCCTCTGTGCCTGGCACTGGTGATAACCCAGCTGGAGTACTGCATCCAGCTCTGTGAGCCTCAGCTCAGGAAAGACATGGACCTGCTGGAGCCAGTCCAGAGGGGAGCCACAAAGATGAGCAGAGGGCTGGTGTCCCTGCCATGACAAGGGGGTTGGAACTAGATGACCTTGAAGTCCCCTCCAACCCCAAGCATTAGATGATTCTATAGGAATGGGGGAACAGGTTGACCTCAGCTGGACATCAGATGCCTCCCCAAAGCCACTGTGTCACTCCTCCTCAGCTGGACAGGGCAGAGAATATACAATGGAAGGTTCAAGGACTGAGATAAGGACAGGGAGAGACCACCCACTGACTACCATCACAGGGAAAACATACTCCATTTAGGGAAGTGGTTTTAGTTTACTACTAATCAAATCAGAGTAGGATAACAAGAAATAAAACAAAATCTTAAAAACACCTTCTCCCCACCTTTTCCTTCTTCCCATATTTTGTTTTACTTCTGGTTTTCTCTGTCTCTTCCCTCAGAGCAGCTCAGGAAAATGGAGAGAAGAAATTGAGGTTATAGAATCATAGAATGGTGGGAGCTGAAAGGGGCTTTAAATGTCATTTATTTCCAACCCCACTGCCATGGGTTGGGACACCTTCCACTACACCAGGCTGCTCAGAGCCCCATCCAGCCTGATCCTGAACACTTTGTGGGGTGGGGTAGCCACAACTTCTCATCCAGGGATGGGAAGTTCTCAGCCTCTGTGGGCAGGTCAGTCCACCACACGTCGTCCTCTGCTGCTCCTTCCTCCTCAGGGGGATGACTCCTCACACTCTGCCCCTGCTCCAGTGTGGGCTTCCTCTCATGGGAGACAGTCCTCCACAAACTTCTGCAGTGTGAGTCCTTCCTCAAGAAGTGCTCCAGTGTGGATTCTTTCCACAGGGCACAGAATGCTCCAGCATGGGTCCCACTTGGGGTCCAGGTCCTCCCAACAAACCTGGTGCAACAGAGGCTTTTCTCTCTATTGAATTCCCAGTGAATGAGAAGCAGTCAATCCTGGGAAAAAAGCTGTGCAAGACAGAAGAAACCATCTGACATCCTTATTGGTACCTGTAAGTCCTGCTTATCCACATAACAAAAAAATGAAATTACCTGTGCAGCTAGTTCCATCTCAGGCATTGCTTAGTGCTCAACAGCTATGATGCCAGGCTACATAGGCAAAACTGTGTGCCAGATGTAATATATAAGTAAATCAAAGCTGATAATAGGCGTGCACCTTGCACTTTGAACATGTAAGCTCATTTCCTAATCAACATATATAGGAAAATGTTTCCTTTAGGTTGTTTTTTATCTATTTGGCAAGTTTTGCATAATAAGCCTGTATATTGACTGCTGCCATAGATGGAAAGATGAAACAGGTGGATTACTGGAGTGAAGCTTAATGCACTGATTATCCTGAGGCAGTTGAAATATTTATTGAAAACTTACAGGCAAACACAAGGGATATTAAAACCTTTTTCCAGTTTGAACTATTTCTGCTTAAATTTCCCCAGTATTCAGTCATGCTAGAGAGAAATTACTGAACAAAACCAAGCACATGATTCATGATTAAATCCGTGAGACCTGCTAGCTATCAGCTTTCCATTAACCAGTCTGAAACTCTATGCCAAGAAGTGTCACAGTCTGCTTAGAACAGCAGTGGGGCCAGCCTCAACCAAATGGCAGCAGCAAAAAACTCCCAAACTATGCTCATTTCGTAACGTATCTCCCCGTATTTTCATCTCTGCTATGCAAGGTCTGAATGTTGGAATGAATTGTCTTTGATAACATGGAGGTTAATGGCCCCAGGAGTTTGGAGTCTCCTCTTTTCTTCTTAAAGAGGTTTTGGAATATGGATATGCACAGAAGTGTGTTAAATGGATTATGCTTCCATTATTTTAACTTGTTTATTTGCAACATGAGAACAGCATGAAGTAAACACCTGGGAAGTTTCAACTGGAAAAATTCAGATGTTCTTTGGTTATGAAGGCACAAAAATAGCATCCTTTTAGAACAAGCAAAAAAAAAAAATTAAAAAGTTCAGAAAAGCCATATGTTGTGTAACATGAAAACTGACGTTTTTCTTGTGGCTTCCAAAAATATCCACTTCTGCCCTGAGACTAATGCCTGTTACAGTTTAGCCAGGACAGGGTCAAAGCAGGTGGTTTAAGATTAAAGTCCCATATCAAATTAACTGTGATATTTGAGATTTGGTAAGTACTCTCCAGGGCAAGTTGTATAAGAGCCCTAATTATACACAACAGATTGGAGTAAATAAAAAGTGTGAGACAAACAAAACATCCCCTCTCTGTGATGAAGCATTCCCTCTGCCGCCCAGTCTCGAGGGAAGGAAGAGAAAAGGAAGAGCAGCGGTCAGATGAAATACTTTATTGTGAAGGAAGCATGTGTCTGGCAGCTTCAGACATGCACATGAAAAGTAGACTGTTGGAACCAAAGGGTTTCTCCATATGTTGAACTCTGAGTCTCCCACTTCTTCCAGAAATGATTAGCTAAGGATATTTTCCACTTTTCAGTCAAAGAGAAAACAAAATACTGCAGGGAGATGTTAGATGTTCCACTGGGAAGTGTACATCTTCTTATCTCTCTCTATGAGTATCCCTTCCAATCTTTCTTTTCCACCTGCCCGAGACCATGTGCTGCTAAGCCAAGTTTCATGAGGATTACAGTTTCCTGAGCCTTCCTGTTGATCATTTATAATTACTGGCATGAGATTGCTTTTTTTTTTTTTTTTTTTTTTTTTTTTTTTTTTTTTTTTTTTTGCCTTTTTTTTTTTTTTTGCTTTTTTTTTTCTGTGCAACATTCTCAGGAGCCTGAGATTTATTTAAAAGCTATGTCAGTGGATCAGAAAACCCCTTAGCCAGTTCTTTTAAAACCCCTGGCTGCAGTGGACATTTGTTCTTTGGTACCCTGAGGACAAAGCATGGATGTTGGAGGTAAGACACTTGGCACAAAAGCGATGTGTGCAGCTCAAACCAGGTCTGTCAATCATGTGTTCATGACAGCATACACACAAGTCACACAGCTTCATCAAAATTTGTACCTTTGCTCCATTCACAAAGCTGTCAGTATTGCCTCCCTTGCTTGTTCTTGCACTTCTCAGGAGAGGATGAGGATGGCTAAAGGTGTGGTTGGACATTTTGCTGGTTGCTGTCTTCCCATATTTCTACTTTGGTTTTTGGTTTTGTGTTTTGTTTTTTTTCTCCTAGGCCCTGTTTCTGGTGTTTTTGCTCCCTGTTCATTCCTACCTGTGAAATGCACTTTGCAGAAGAGAGGAGAGGGGTGATTGTGTCTCTGGGCACTGCACTCACCAGACATGCTGCTCCTTGAGTGCCAGTGCAGATGTTCCAGACTGCTGGAGCTTTGTGCTCCGCATGAAAGATGGAAATTATGCAAAAACCCCACCTTGGCCAAAGGACCACGGTAAAAAGCCTTAAAGATGAAAGGGAGAATTTTGGACTTTGAAAACAGGGCTGTAAATTCTGGCAATCTTTAAAAATGTAAAATATGTACATATCATATGTAAAGGCTTTCTGACAATGCTGCTTATAAAGGGGAAAGTAGAGTGACTGAAATAAGCAGATGCCTAAAACTGACAGGTTAAATAGTGGAGACTGAGACAGAGCTTCTGGAATCAAAAATTAGTATGTCCAAAGTGGATTTATGTAAAATAGATCTTATCCAAGCAGCCTTGGATACAAGGGAGATGAGGTTCTAAATCTAGTGCATAAAGCAGTATATATATATACAATATATATTGCATGTCAATAAAATAACCTTAGTATGGAATTTCATTTGGTGTCACTATATGTTTTCATTCAGAAACTTGCATAATAAAAATGAATGTAACTTATGTTAAGTGTTTTAAAAATCAAATGATAAATTGGAAATACTATAAATCTGGACTCTTTGTTAAATAACTGAGTTTTATCTGGAGCCCTGCATGGTTTGGTTTTCAGAATTAAACTATTTAGTATTAGTATCGATGTCCAAGGGAAAAAAAATACACTAACCACTGACAAAGACTGGATATGACACAAATATTATGGAGTGGGAGGAAAAAAAAAAGGGAGGAAGATAAAATAGTGATGCAGACCAGATTGCCTGGTGAAACAGATGCTGGCAACATATTAGGAAGTAAAGCCAATCTTGTGAAAATAAAAAAAAAAAAAGAAAAAAAAAAAAAAAAGAACAAAGCCATACAGACAGAAGATACTTAATGTGTACCCTGGATGGTAGTTGAGACCACAGTAGGTACACAGTCCACTAGAGGTTCCCTGAAGACCTCCAGAAAGGATTCCAGAGGTGAACTAGAAATGAGAAAATAGAATACGGGTATGGTACTTGGTGACAATATGGCCATAGCATCTCTATTCCCTGGTGTCCACAATGCAAGCTGGGGACATAGCCGAAAAAGTCTCATAAGATAGTCTAGAGGTGAATGGTGAAAACGCTGGAAAACTAGCACCAGAGTAGAAGACTATAAAAGAGTTGAGTTTCTTGAATAATTTTATAAAGATGGCTGTCCGTATCTCTCCACAATGAGAACGTGGGGTTTTTTTCTCTTTGGGGTTTTTTATCTATTGGATAGAGACATCAGAGCATCCAGTGTCTGTAAATAGAAATATTCCTCAGATCAAAAATAAGACACACATGGTTTTACCAGAGAGGGACAGATAAATACCACCAGATATCACCAAAGGAATAGATGCGGTGGCTATGCAAGGATCTCTGTCACTGGCAATTTGAAAGATAAAGATTGACTATTTGTCTTAAAGATATGTGCCTTACTTCCAAAAGGAAGTAATTCAGGGAAGTAGTGGTCTGGCGTGTGCTCTCCTAGAGGTCAGGATCAATGTCCAGGCTGCTCCCCTCTGGCTTTATAAACCTTGAATCTGTTCCTTAATTCTTTCCCGGGGAGGTCTGTTCTTTTGGACTTTGCTTTTCCTATTGAATTGAAATTAGACATGATTGCATTTGTAGCATTAATTCTCCCAGACAACCAATAAATCAGACACATATTTTGCTTGGGATGTTTAGTTCACTTTAGCCACAAAAAACTAAGGAGGAACTTGGACTGGAACGTGGGTATTACAAAGGGAGGAAGAGATAGCTTTATGGGCTGTAATGAGATGACCTCATCCAACATTGCCTTCCTTAGATGTCAAAACCCTAATTGTTTGAGATTGTTGTTCTCTATTTGTTGCTTGCTTGTTTTCTTCTAATTGAGGCTAAACTTAAAAACAGAGTGAAAATTCACAATGGAGCCAAACAGAGCGAAAAGTCACAATGGAGCCAAAGCAGGATGAGCACTCTCTTTTATTTTTTTTCCCCTGCTGGAAGTATCCCAGGATTTTAACTTCAAGTGGGTTTAATCTAAGGACTCCAACCTCCCTGTAGCCACATGTTGAACCAATTGAAAAGCAACCAACAGGTAAATATCTCTATCACGGCACTGCTAATAATGCAGCAGACCTTTAGCAGAAGAGGAAACCCTTTTGACCCCTCCTGTGAAAGCTTTTCTGTGGCCTCGAGTTTGGTTGATTTTTTTTTTCTTAAACTGTCATTACAAATGCAAGAAGCAGACACCTGCAAGAAGCTGATAACTCTACATACATCAACAAGGAGGGGAAGCAGAGGCAAATAGGTTTTATTTGGCTTTAACGGAGCACCAGGGAGAAATACACAGAGAGGTTGACTGACAAGGGCTTCGGTAGAAACCCGTCAGCTCGTAATGTGAGAAAGTGCTTGCAAATGAACAAAAAGCCCGTGGCCCTTTCCAAAACTAGGACACTTTGCCTGAAATATTCTACTTTTTTCCCCATTGTTTCCTACCCTCCTGTGTTGAGGTCCAACCACAGAACAAGGCACCACGGAGCCACACTGCCGTTCCCTGTATCCATCTGGAACGTGTCAAGCCTTGGCAGCCTGCCCCTATGCAAAACCCTGGAAAGGGAAGGAGGGAACTGTTACGTATTTTTAAAACAAAAAATTCTCCTGTGGACTATGAGCCTATTGGAATTTGCATTCTGTAAAGAGACAGGCTGTGTTCAGCACATGTCTAGGGAACTCCCAAGAGACCTTGAATTGTTTGAAGAGGGTCAGAAGAAGATATCAGAAGCTGAGAAGATAACGTGGTCTTCATGAGGCAAAGAATAAATGCATTAGGGTTATCGGAGGCATCCTTTCTCAATTTAGATATAAAACACTTCTCCTGCCTACTTCTGGGCAGAAATTATTCATGGATGATGTCTTTTTTTCACATCAGACGATTAAAGAAATTATGAAGAATTTTGTTCCTATTGCTTAAAAATGTTTAGCCCTAGAAAAAAGTGAGACTGTCAAAGATTTTACAGAGCTATTTGCTAAAATTAAAATATTAACCCCAATTCTCAGACAAACTTCACCCCTGATGCCATCTCATGTTCTAAATTTACTCCTATAGGACTGGGGATTTTTCACTGTCTTCCTTATGCTATTTTAAAGGGCTATGCTGTTTCATTAAATACCACCTAGAGCTTCTAACAGTAGAGAAGCATGTCCTTCAGGAGATGCAGGTAGTACTTACTTAGTTTAACGTGTATGCTGTAATTTTTATTTATACACAGTATAAAATTTACATTGTGGCTTGTTGTATGTATCTTCTGCAAGTCTCCTTCTGCTTAACAGAAGCCTGTAGGTTTATCTCACGTCCAAAATCGTATAGGAAATGACAGCTTCATTGTTTCAGTAATGGGTAAGCTCAGAACTTAGAGGACATATCTCTAAGATAGCAGTTTTTCACCTTTTGTGCCTTGCTTCATCTTGGTTGTGGAAGAAAAAGTGCTTCACATGTGTTGAGATGTTAAGAAATTTTTTAGTTGCTTGAGTTGCCTTGTTTTCCCTTGCTGCTACAATTCCATTTCTTCATCAGGATTTACCACAACCTTAAAAATCAGAGATATCTAAGAGGCAATGCATATACAGAAATTTAATGTATAAATTTGAGAAGTGGGATTCCATTCTAGCAAATGACCTCAGCTGCATAAGAATATCCATTTAACACACATTAAAAATAATTTTTGCAATGCTTCTAAGCATCTCTCCCCCAGCTCTTTGTTTCTTCCATAGAACATCAGAAGAAATAAGGACTCTGTGAGCTGTCACATTTCACAGGTACTCTCTTATCTAGAGGAACTTTTCAGGAAAAAATACATAGATTTGTTATGTTGAGTTGCACTCATTACCCAAATGACACCACCCCAACCCATCCCATCCCATCCCCTGACCCTTGACCTTTGTTTGAAATCTGTTTCTAAAAGGTAACCTGGTATGTTTTTGTATTTCCATTTTTTGTATTTTCTGTTGCTCAGCACTCCACTAAATCATATCAGTGGTAGATAAGATGAATTGAGAACTGTTACTGTGAAAACTGCAGGAGCATATGATGAAACTGGTAGCACAGAGGTTTAAAACAAATGAAAGTACACAAGTTTTTAACACAATGAATACAAACTTTTGGCATGCTTTGCCACAGGAGGTTGCAGGAACAGACAGAATTCAGGATTTAGGCAATTTTGTCGATAGTGAGTCCATAAAATGGATTAACAGGGCTAGTAAGGCATGTACTCATTAGCATCCTTAATTCAATGATGGTGTATCCTGAGGACCTCAGGTAGTGGCTAGGTTTGTGTCTATCCTCAGACCTGCATATCCTGTTGCCACTGCCAGCAACCAGCTCCAAAATCAGCTTTGCTGAGGGATAGGTGGACCTCAGCTCTGGCCTCACAGGCAAGAATTTTCTCCATCCAGTCTGTCGACTCAGAATTTATTTCATCCAATGGAAATATGGAAATAATATGGAAAAATTGAAATTTTCTCCTTTTTTTTTTAAAAAAAATTTTTGGTGTTACTGTGAACAGCTCAATATTTTATGTTTTCAGCAAAAGGTAAGGGGAGCCTGAGATATATCTGCTGTCAGGGTGGAGAAGGTATAGAGAAGACACAGAGAAGAGCCAGGGCTCCCAAGAATGTCTGCTGACTGTGGAAGTGGTACAGCTAACAGACCTAAGACTGTGTCAAGCTGGACCAAGGAGGAGAAGCAAAGGTTTCTCTGCTGCTTGCAAAGGTCTCTGAAGCTTTTTGCTGCTCAGTGTCAGCTGTGGCTTACACATCCATGTCTATGGTTTTATTTTCAGAATCTCATTCTGAAAGTGATAAAGTTTTCCATTTGTTAGAGCACTTTCTATTCTATTCCTATTCTTTTTTATATTTTCTGTCTGCTGGCTGCTATGTCAAAGCTGAGAAGCACGCCAGAGAAGAAGCTTCACAAATAACTCCCATAGTGCAAATTCACGGTTCTTTTTTTCTTTCTCACTGTTGTTATAAGTGAAAGGCAAATCTGAAAGTCTAAAAGACTGGATAATATTACAATGTTGAGATTGATTTCATTTTTACAATTTTTACAGCTTTGCACCATGTTGTTTGTCAGTTAGTAGAAATAGATCAACTTTCTACCAATTCTGAAAGCTAATCATCTCCTTTCCTCTTAGGGAAAAGCAAAACCAATTACATTTTCTTGGATAACCCAGCCAAGTGGCCTTGTCTTCCTGTAAGATTCTCCTTGTTGAAGTGTTTATGCCTATTTGTTGTACATGCTCTTGCACAAGTGGCCAAATGTTACTTCTTTATCACAAGCATAATGCAGTGAGTAAAATATGTGATTTTAGGGCTAGGATCTTTTGCATCAGTAACAGATTTAAGGAGGGAGAAGGAACATCTAAAGGGCAAGGAACAGGAGCTGCTCTTCTCTGATGACTTCTTTTGCACCCATTTGGAGGAATGGATGATAGGGCAGCATTTAAAGCAGGCTTTTGTCCTGAACAGCACCTGTGTACAAAATGCTCATACAGATCTTTTTCCTCTGTGTGTCAGAGCTGTATGTGCTCAGTTCAGATGCACCATTTACAGTGAGGTTTCATCTTTGCTTCCAAGCAGTGCCAGCACAGCCTAGAGAGAAGCTCTTGGAGCTGGCTCCTCCGAAGGCAGCAGCTGAGATCTTTTTGGTGGCGCCTCATCTGCCCCCAGCAGCTCCTGGGGCTGCAGATGTGTCCCTGAGGGCACAGCTGCTGAGCTCTCTCAGGCACCCTGGTGCTGTGAACTGGTGAGCAGGGACTAGCAAAGCCCAGACTGCAGCCTAGCAGGATGCTCTGGAAGGACAGTGGCATTTTCCTGGCGCTGAGTGGTGGGATCCAGAAATAACTACAGCTCTGAAGTGCCATGGAGGGGTGCAGGGGTGCAGGATGGAGAAAAGGGTCCTCGGTGTCCCTGCTGCAGGGTGTGTGTGTGCTCAGGCTTTGGTGTCCTGTGCCCTGGAAGAGGCTTGCTGACCCTGTGACACCTCAGTGTGCCTCACACCTCCTGCTGGGGGCAGGACCAGGGACCAGGGGAAGCTTTGGGGCCATACAGTACACTGCTTTGGCAGCCCATACTTTCTTTTTTAACAATATGAATTAGTAGTTGTTATTAGCATAAAATCACCAGTTAAAACACTCTCAGCTCATTTTTTAACAGTGGAGCTAATTGCCCTTAAGTGCCTGAGCTCCAGCAAAGCGAAATGGCACCTTTGTGCAGAAACCCCCAGCGTTTCCCTGGTACATCCATAACGACCTTTAAAATAAGCCGTTACAATTCTGACATGGTACCAGCCTGACACCTTGGGCTGGGATTTAATTTTGAGTTATAGCAGCGTTAGGAAAACATATGATGTGGCTGTTTGTTTGCAGAAAGAAGGGGGAAAAAATCATAAAACCCTCTTTTTTTATGAGCTGTCGCTTGATTCGTTCCTGGAGCCCCAAGTAGCGAGCGTCTAAATCAATGCACACAGCTGTTCTTGCTTCTTGGAGCCCAGCAGGTGTACTGCCCAATGTGCCTGCCATGTCCCCCCACTCACATAACAAATAATAACGTCTTACACACACCAGCCATCCATCACAGTTATGGCCAGCCCTGGTGAGGCTGCTGTTCTCAGGGTAGCGTGGAGATTATTTTTTTTCTCTTTTTATTTTTTTTTTCTTCCTTTTTTTATTCTTTTTTAACTGTAGAAATACCCTGCCCGTGGATTATTAGTCACACTTTCTGGAGTCCTTTAATTGAATAACCTTTGGCACTTGTGGCGAAGGAAAAAAAAAAAAAAAAAAAAGGAAAAACAACAACAACAAAAAAATCAACCCCAAGCCCCCCACACCACAGTGTTTATTTGTGTTAAAAAACAATAGGCATATTGTGACTGGCGAAATCAATTAGTCTTCCTCTGCAGTAAGGGCCCACATCTGGTGTGATTTAAGTTAATGTAAGGGAAGGGCCGCAGAGGCCCGAGGACCCCGAGTTCTCATTTCAACAGGTGACAGAGAAGGCATAAAAGGCTAATATATACTACAAGTGCGGAGGCGAGGCTATAAATACTGGAAGGTTTACTTAGGAGGTAAAACAAAGCTAAGCAATAATGCAAAAATAAATACCTTCCTGAGACAGGCTGTCACCTGGCATGTGCAGAGGCAGGAGGAGGTGGCAGGGGAGGGACAGGAGCGGCTTGGGAGGCACGGGGTACTGGGCTGCATGGAGGAGCTTGGCTTTCTCTCTGGCTTGGGACACCTTCCAAGATAACAGCAGGAGAAAGACAACGGTGTCCAGCTCCACCATGATTTACCTCTCTAAAGGAGCTTGTGAGATCCCCTGGCTCTGCCTGTATCTGCCAGGGCCCTGGGTAATTCCTGCCAGCCCATCTCAGTTTGATTCTGTCATTTCGTTTTGTCTCAGTTGTGCTGCAGTGATGCAGCACCTCACAAGAGGGATTCTGTGCATACTGGGAGTTGGTGCACATCACTGAGAGGTAAAGAGTATCAGAGCATCAGATAAACTAGATTTTGAATTTTGTTTCTTTTTTAGCAAACTAATTTTTCAGAATTCCAGTTATATTCGTAACCCATCTAACTCCCCAAGCCTGGTTTTCTATGGATTTGTATCCTATATTCCTACAGTTCTTCTCTTACTCTGCTGTTGCCCAAAGTCAGCTCCCTTGGCAGAACCTCCAGTTCTCCTGGCTTCTCCTAGATCTTCCCCTATTCTCTCCGTGTGATCACAATATTCCCAGCTCCTTCCTATGCCTTTCGGTTACTGAAAGGGTTTTCCATTCTTCAGCTGTCCATTTACATAAAATTTTAAGGAACTTATCTCAGAGCCATTCACCTTCCCTCATATTTCCCTGATACTGTCCTTAAGGCTCAACAGGTCTTGGAGAAAGGACTGACATGTCCAAGAGGATGGATGCTGCAATTATAAATGCATTTCACTTTGCAAAGTAGGTGAAGGGTGTTCTGCAAACACCACATGTGGCTTTGTACACATTTCTGCACAATTCATATGAGGCCAGAACATTCAACCTGATGATTTTGGCCACTTCTCTCCAATACATTCCCGTAATGCTTGGACCATTTGCTGTGCCTCACTGTGCATCCTGGGCCAGTCACCCCAGTAATCCTGGCACAGCTGGAAATTGAGACTTTGAACTGGGAAGCCGCCCCCAGGGTGGGTGCACACAAAGAGGGCAGAGCCAGGTAAGGAGTGTCAGGAGCCCTGTGTTTGCCTGGCAAAGGAAGAAGGCAGAGTGCCTGTGGCGCACCACCCTCCTCTCTGCAGCCCTGCTGGATCTGTACAATGTACAACAGCACAATAGATCGACTGGATTTGATATATGAGAGGAGATTCCCTTAACAAAAAGATGCTATTATTATAATGATTTTTACTGAGCTTTTGATACCCCCTTATTAACAGACACCTAGGAGGAGGAAATACGTATATCATATGGTCTCTGAGTAAAAAGACTACTGAGAAAACATGTCCACAGTCTGAAAAAGTTTTACTTTGTAGTGGGGATGTGTTTTTGTTCACTAACCCCAGTCACTTGTCCAAGTTGGAAATTCAGTGATATCATTTTAATTTCTTCACAGCAGTGATAAAGTCAGCCTGCAGCCACAGTCTCCATTGCCCTGCTTAGAGAGACTATAGGCAGGTACTGGGACTTGAAATAATATCACAATGATAATAAAGGGTTTTGTTGTGTTGGTTTTTTTTTTTTTTTTGCATCAGTTTCCAACAGCTGGTTGCCAGTTGCCCTCTGACACAGACACATAAAAGGGAAGTAGTGAGTCCTGTACCAGCAGGGATCACTGGAAGAAATGCAGCCCTCATAAATCAAGCCAGCACTGTTACATAGCTTTAGTACAATGAAGTGCACATGTGCAAGGGTGACTGAAGAGGGACCCCACTCACCGGCTGGGAGCAGAGCATGATCTCTGGGAAAGGGTGTTCCTGCCACCATGGCAAGCAGCAGGGAGGATAGACTTGGGACAGAGCAAGAGTCCTAATGGCCGTACTCTGAGGAGAAGGTTCTCAGGGGAATTGCGGTCTTTTGCCAGACCAAGATCAGCAAGACCACAGCAGTGGAGTTCCTACTCTCCCCACAGAGGTGTAGATTGCTACTTGACACATCTTCATGACAGGATGGGAAATATCTTTCATTTGCTTCAATATATCCCCTTGCTTTTACTCGTGCCCACATAAGTCACCTTTAGCAATGACACTCTCTCCCTGTAATTGTTGAAGCCTTGGAGGGATTACCAGTGTCATCTCACTGCAGCACCATGAAGCTGGACGTGTTTCCTCTTTTAGTCTTCCTTCATTTGATCCATCAGTTTTAAAACCAGTCCTAAACATAACACTGCACAGCACTAGCCAGAGAATGTCAGCCCAAACTTCTGCACTGAGCTGTGTAACTTGAGCCTCAACTAGGCCAAGGATGCCAATCATTTTCTGAACAAAGAAATCACAAACGTTATTGCAAGAGTAGGGAATCATACAGAGCTGGCTTGGGCCAACCTTGTAGGTATATTTCCTATAGTTCAGCTGTCCATCTTATGCATCCCTTTCATGCTCATTGCCTATTTCTTGGGTTTAAATGGCCCCTAGTAAAGATACAGGCTGGAAACAGACTTCCACCTCAAGAGGAAATCAGTCAGGTTTTTTTCCCAGGTAACTTCTTCCATGAATACTCCTGGATTCTCCCACATCAACCTCTCAGTGAGACAGAAGTGTGTGTCATGAGGTTCAGGGTGCCCTCTACATGATGGAGGAGTCATTCTGGCATACTCATCTAGAGTAAGGAGCTACCACCAGTTTAGCCCATACTCAGCAGACAGGACCATCCAAGGCAGCCTCTGAGCAGGTTGAATTGTTCAGGTGCTCCATGAATCATCTCTGATCCATGTCATGCATTTTTGGCAGGAGCACAGCAGTAACCTTAATACTTTGGGAGCTGAGAGTCTTCTGCATGTTATGCTCATTCCAAAGGTTAAATATTGTATGTTCCCTCCAGCTTAAATTCAAGTTACATTCACTGGATTATTGCATTTGCTGGGTTAATTAATGTCAGACATCTTCTCCTGATATACACTGTTTGAAGTCCTGGAATGATTAATTCCTCCCTGTCAAGATCAACTTTAACAGGGAAGATTTGAAGTGTATAGATCAGTTATACAAAAAAACTCTTCAGTGGTCCAGTCAATGCAATTAAAAGGGATGACACAATAGAGTTTATCAGCATGATGTTATGGAGGCCTCGATTTGGGATAAGCATTTAAGGTTTCATACAGCCAGCAATTTAATTTCAATAGCATTTCAAAACAAGTGTTTATTATTTATTTTCATCACAAAATGTACTATCAAATATTGCCATGGATGGACCCCACACAAGTGACCCCACAGCCACCCACTGACTCCCTGCTGCTATGAAGGAAGTTAACTCCATCCCATCCAGACACAGCTCAAATATGAAATTCCATCTTCAAGACATGATCTCTCCATCTCTCCACCTGGTTCAGGTGGCAGACAAAGCTGGCACAGTCATTAGGTGGGTGTGAAAATGTGTGGAAGAACAAAGACTTCATCCCTGCAAGGACCATTGGTGAAAACGGATTCAATTCACCTTCAATTCCAGCTTCCTTAATTTTAAATATTTTCAAAATTGACAAGAAAGCAGGGAAGAGTTGTAACAATCATCTGAGAGCTATGGAAACTTCAGCTATAGAAAAAGTGGAGAAATTTTGAGAGTCCATTGCTGTCTTGTGTTGAATAGACTAGTCAGAGGTGAATGTGACACCGTGCAGAAATATTTCCATGGAAAGAAAACAAACAATAAATGCCTTAGGGGTTTTCCTTCGTCGTAGGGAGGCTTAATTAGTACTGATGACAGAAAGATAAGGCCAGACAAATCCAAACCAAAAATAGACATGTATTTTGATAATAAAGATAGGCACTGGAAATTACCAGGAACAATGTTGGGAGTCTCTATCTCTTCCTATCTATAGATATATGTATTAATAAAAACACATAGGGTTGAATTTGGAGGTCTCCTGCCATGTCTCAAGTGAAAGGATGAGAGAAATTAGCCTTAAGTTGTGCCAAGGGAGGTTCAGATTAAATAATAGGAAAAAAAAAATCACTGAAAGAGTGGGTAGGCGTTGGAATGTGCTGCCCAGGGAGGTGGTGGAGTCACCACTTCTGGAAGTGTGTAAGAGGTGTCTGGATGTGGCACTTGGGAATATGGTTTAGAGGTGATTATGGTGGTGCTGGGTTGGATCAGATAAATTTCATTGTCTCTTCTAATCTCTGTGATTCTGTGATCCTGTTACTCTGTCTTGTGGTAACCAGGACAACTGATTAGATGTCTAAATGCTCTTTAGTTTTCTGGGGCTGGGGGTTGAATCACCTCTTAAATTTATTTTGATAAACTACATTTACTATAGCTTTCGCCGGTACGGCATATTGGAATAGACAGATTCCAAGATATTGGAATTCCCTAGCTGCGAATTGCTGCTCTCAATTTCTGTAACATGGGTGAGTTCAGACATTCATTGTATCAGTACAGATTCCATGTGGATGCTCCTCTGGTTTTCCAGGGGTCTTTTGAAGTGGGGACATCAGAAACTTTCCATAAACACTGGTTTATCATTCCTCACAAAGCCTTGTAGACCACCTCCTCTTGTCCACTAAATGTTACAGATATATTGATTGCCAATTTCAATTTCTCATTAGCTTTATTTTTCTGTCCCTTTATAAAGCCTCACTATTTTGGGCTTATGCTCTCACCTCAGTGCCACCGAAAATCTTTCTCAATGAAATAAATGACATTTGTTAAAAGTCAGGATGTCATTTGCTGCAAAGCTCTCAAAAATCCAAACCTGGTGGGACACACATTTTGTCTTCACGACTTAAAGCTCCTAAAGGCTTTCTCTTTTGCGTTGTGTTAGAGCTCAGGCATATTCATGGATTTGTAGAATGTGATATATTTTGTTTGCTTTGTCCATGTTGTCTCCTATTCAAGATGAACTCTGAGCAATTACTTTGTGCAAGCATGTGAAGTGGAGTTTAAATAGGTGCTAAGTAGTTTCAAAATAAATCTGCACCAAATGCCTGTGCATGTGTGTGCCCTGGGTTAAGCACTTAAAGTTGCTGTACTACTGGATGATGGAAAATGACTGGAAAGGTTCAAGAGGCTGTGAGACTGCATCATAGGACGGGGGGCTTGCTGGCATGTTTGCAGATGCTTTTTTTCCAGTTCAGCCAGCTGTAACATAAATACTGCTGGAATACCGTTCATGCTGTTCGATAAAGATGTGTGTTGACCCGTTTGTCTTAAAGCAATGCTTGTGAAAAAATACTAAATAGTTTTGTGTATGGTTTTAAACAGAAATATAAAGAAAAGAAGAGAGCAGAAAAAAAAGTCCCTTAATCCAGTTAGTAAAATAAGTCACTGAAGTAAAATTTTACAAATTTGAGCAACTTCGTCTTCAAAAACATCAATAAACTATCCTTGGGATCTTTACTTTTTGACTTGCCATGAAATTATATTACCTTAAAAATTAATTCCAGGAAAATGAATGAGTAGTGGTCCCATCCTTTTGTTTGTCAGTGTGTATGAATGCAAAGCAGTGCCTATTTCGAGAGCAGTCACACCCTTTCCAGAGGACAGCATGCGTCTTCGAAACCTAATGCAAGTCTACACTAGTATCTAGAACCAGTAGGAGCACCTTTTCTCTTTATTTTGATTTAACTTGGGCTACCTGCATGCTTTGACGGTTGCTGCTGCCCAGGAGATGCTGACAGCAGTGGTTTGGAAGCTCCCAAGGTAAAACTGCCTCTGTCAGGAGTGCTGAGCTGTGGGTGTGGATGATCACACTGTAACCCCATGTTCCACGCAGGGAGCAGGCTGCAGTGTTGGAGACTGTGGGCTTTTATTTAATCCTTCTTCTGGCATGTCTCCTCCAGCAAGGAAGGGTTGCAAAGTGGTGAGGGCAGAACCCTGGCAACGCCTCCTCCCTCCTGCACGCTGGAATTGACAGCTTCACAGAGCCATCAGGTGTGACACTGAGCAGGTTTCTCACCTTCTCCTGCTGCTGCTGCTGGCAGCACGTCAGGCTATCCCTCACTCCACACTGGCACAAACTGCTCTAGCAGTGTTTCATCAATGATGCACGAAGCACAAGGCGCTCCGAGGGGTTTGCAGACATTAATCAGCCGACTGTGATTTGTAGCACTTAGGATGGAATATGATCATAAGAAGTGCCTCCATTTACTTATCTATAAATTACCTACAGCCATCCCCTGTCTTTCCACATCACGGTGACGGTGTGCAGTTAATTGATTCATGGAGGTAAAGAGCTTTCAGACCACCCGATGAAAGATGTTACAGAAGTCGGTGGTGGTGAGCAGGAGCGGTGTTTTGGCAGTGTGTTCCACGCCGTGGGGATGGTGTAAATGAGGTATTTGCTCCGCATTCTTGGGCTCCCTTCGTGTGTGGTGCGGGGAAGGCGCTCACCCTCCGTGAAAGTAGGTTTTATGTTGTGTGACATAAACGCTGGGGACCACTCCGTGTGCTGGGACACTTGATACAGCTGACTTGCGGGCAAAATAATATAACCCACACCTCTCTGCCATGTCGGGATAAATCCCAGGGTGCACCTCTCAGAACAAGCATATCCTGTCGTGAAATGTCAAGCAATCAACATCAATAAATAATGAGTTGAAAACAGCAAGGTGGCGTAAAACTGCACAGTCGCGCTTGGGAAGGTAGGGAAGCTGATTAAGTGTTATTTCCTGATCTGTAAATCATCAATTCCAAACTTCTTCGTGTGTTGTCTATAAAATATTGGCTGTGGGCCTTTTGTTATAAAAAGGTAACTAATTTTTATAGCAGCCCCGTAAATAGTAATTAACGTGCCACAAACTGAACAACATCCTGCTGTAAAAAAGTGGGGAAACGCTGTGCCTATTTTTCAAGAGACCTGCATTTGTGCCTGGGTAGGGATGAATACCTGCTTGCCCCTGTTTGTGTAGGTAGGTGCACATGTGCTGCTGTGCTGGAAAACTCAAGTCCCTGGATTCTGTCCTACCTTAGAAACAGACATGGAATGGGAGGGAGAAGCAATCTGAAGTTCACTGTCTCTTTGTGGTGCCTGCTGTATCAGAGGAGGCAGAAAGGAGTGATGGAGTAGGTGATCACTGAATACAGCATTTTTCTTTCCAGCCTCTATCACTTAATGTTTAGCTTACGCTCTGAAACATGAGAAGGACTTAGATCTTCTCTCTGTCCAATAAAACTGTACATGCTCTCATTATCCATATAAATCCCTAATCCCTTTCTGAATAGCAACAAACTGTTGACCTCAGTGGTATAGTGAATCCCACAGGTTCAGCATTCCTACTTAAAAAAAAAAAATCAACCAGCTCCCTACATTTTCCCCCTACTTGCTCAGTTTTAAACTGGTAATTTTACGGGTGTAGTCAGTGCCCCTTGTTCTCTAAGGAGTGGGTAGGAGTGGGTAATTTATTGTATGTCACACTCTGCACGTGGACCGTGGAAGGATCTGGAGCTGGGAGGATTGGGAGGATTGTGCAGCCCAGCCAGACCCACGTTAGGTGACCTGAAGCATGTGCACAGCTCGAGGAGGTGTTAATGGCCTGCAGCGACCATGGCCCTGCTCTTTTTGCCCCCCACTGCCTTCCCTTAGAATATTTGCACCTGGCCACATAAATGCTGAGAGCAGAGACCTTCAGATGCTCCTGGTGGCAGCTGCAGCTTCATGTCACAGTGATGGAACTGAGCACAGAGCACCCACCTGGGCTTTTTCTGCCTTAAGCCTGCCTGCACTGCTTCAAGAGAGTAAGGAGGCAGCTGGGCTGCTAAATCATTACCCTGGATTCTGGATCTGACTTTCTGTGAGCCTTTCCTGATGCAACTGCTCCATCTGGTTTATTTAAGGTTCTAATCCCACAAGGGCTCTGAGTAGAGGGGGCAGACAGGGTCCTCTGATGGGACATGGGCATTCTGCAGCAGGTGCAAAACTCTCAGATGCAGTGAGGGAGCATTGCAAAACATTAAAACAAGGAGTACTACAAGAAACAGGGGTTTTGGTGAGCTAGGGAGAACAACAAGGATAAGTAACACAGGAAGAAAAGAAGGACTGCTTGTTAGAAGATGCAAGGCCGTGATTCTCCTGTGGAAAGGAGCACTTGGCCCTTCTGTCCCTCTCTGTGCCACCCTGTGCCCCCCATGTTCACTCTAACTTTCACAAACCTTGTCTTCACTGTGGATTAGGGTCAGTCACACCATCTTTGGGTCAGATAATGTTATAGACATTCAATGAGCACAACGTGGTCTGATTCCACTCTGCCAGGGATGCTGCTCAGCAGCTTGGACTTGATATACCATTTTCCTGTTATTGTGGTAACTGGTGTCTACAGCTGCACAATGTACAAGATTTCTGACTCTGCTGAACTTTTTGTAGGATCCAAACTGTGATACTTCAAATCATTCATCTCTAAAGCTGTATTTTAAAGCAGAAAACTGAGTAACATTGTCAATCAAAAATAGGGATAAAGGCACGTAGTGATTTCACTAGAAATATTGATGAGTAAAAATAGTTTCCTGCCCCCTAAAACATGGGACCACTCCACAACCACTGAATAGCTGTTGAAGATAATAGGCAGCATAAAAATGCAACAGCAACATCCTAATATGCATAAAAACCTACTTTGGCACTAAGACCCAGGGTCCAATAGTGCTTATGAGCCCTCTGCTATGGATTGCAGTGGGAGTGGTAGTCAGGATCCCAAATACCTACCAGGAACTTAGCCCACGTGACAAGATAATGCCTCTTTGTAACTCTGCAGCCTGATTTATCCACTCCTGACAGAGTTCTGCAAGCAAGGTCTGGTTAAGAAATATGAACTTGTTAAACCTTGCTGAAAGGTTTGGGGAAAGGCTGCAATCTCCAGTGAGCAAAGTGCATCTCTCCCAGAGCAGGCTGCATGCTGGGGCCATTCATCACAAGCCACGGGGAGGGGTCTGGCAGGGAACAATTGATATGGTTTTGCCATTGAAGAGACAGTTTCCCCTCAGAACATATGGAAGACAGATTACACAGCCCCGTCCTAATGTGAATGGAGCTCAGATGGGGAGAGCACACGGGCGAGAGAGGGACATCAAGGAATCTATATCATCTGACACCTGTTTTCTGTTTCCAGTGTGCAGACCTGCAGGCCTGGCTGCCTCTGGAAGTGTCTTCCTCTGCTTGAATTTCAGCTCTCCCTGCAGATACATCACACTGCGTCCCGGACGCCGGGGTCTTTCATCTTGCATACCCGGCGGCAGAAACTAATGGCAGAGGCTGGCCCTCCCCACCACACCTCCATCTTTCTGACCCCCCCAGCAGACTGGCCAGGTTTTCAAACCTGGACACAAAATTTGACTATTTGACAAATCTGAATGCAAAAAGTGTTGGCAGGATGCCAGCGTAACTGCATAACAGTGGGGATGGTGGGAAAATGCTTCCCCAAACACCAAACCTTCTTCCACCACAAGCCTGGTCCTTCACCTTTATTTTTTCATTTCCCAGCACACAGGAACCAGCTAGAACCAACCCTAACAAAGCACTGCCAGTATGGCTTTTTATGAGAAACACATGTGCCATAAACAAGGCAGCTAAGGGGAAGTAAGGAGAATCAAAGTTAAAATATGGAATCACCCTCAAATAGGCAAAGCAGCTCACAAAGCAGTATTACAAAACAAATATGCAAATTGCAATGAGCAAATAGAGAAAGAAAAGGAAAGAAAAAAAAAAAAGAAAGGAAAAAAGTGATCCATGTTAATAAGTTCCTTAAGGGGAAGACAAAGTGTAGAATAAATGCCTCTTTGGAATACAGTCTTTGCCAGGGAAAGTTTCATCGTGTTGTGCAAAAGAGAAAAAAAATTGATTTATTAAGACTGTATGAAAGTAAATAAATATATATATATAGAGCAAAATTACGTACAGCAAAATATGCAGAGAGAGAATCCAAGCAAAAAATAAATGTTGCTTAGGATTTCTGCAACATAAAAGCAATGGCAATGTGCAGTGTTACCTGCCTACCCCTGTGTGGGGTGGTGCCTTGGCTTTCAGTCCCTTTGGTGAGAAGTTCAGATGAAGGATGTGTCCTTTTTCAGACAAAAGGTGAGTAGGGATCCCACATGAGTGGGGCTGCAGATGAAGGGAGGTGAGGATCCAACAGAAATGTTGGTCTGTGGTAGGAGTGGAGATAAGTCAGGGTTGGTCTCTTGCCTTTTAACACTGCAGAGAAGAAGAGATGCAGGGGAGGGGGCAGGGAAATTTCTTAGAGAAGTCAGTGATAGAGGAAATGAAAGGAACAACATTCATCTTAATGCAGAACAATTCCTCATCTGGTGAGAGCAGAGGCTTGCTTTGCAGCCCAGATGTTTCACTGTGGTTACACATCAAAACTGAGCCGTGTGGTATACCAGGCAGGAGATGCAGAAGGTACCACAAGTTAAAATACCTACAGAACATCACACTCATTTAAAGCCCCAGAAAACTGATGAAAGTTGACATCTTCTTGTAGGCAAAGGAATAGTTCAGCTCAGATAAGATTTTTTTTTAAAGGGAAAAAACCCCAACAAATTGTACAGAAATATTCTCTGTTCATCTTCATGTTGTCTTGGCATGGCAGAGGATCATCTCTCCCCTCTACTGGCAGTATCTGGCTTTCACAAGCCTCTGCTGAGGAGTCTCGAGCCTCTTTCAGTCCAACACACAGGAGACTATACATCATTGTTATTATTATTACTGTGGTTGTGTGCTGGTTCTGCAATAATTCACTGATGCTTGTGTGGGAAGTACAAAAACTGCAGCCTGGGAACAAGAGCTCACTGTTGGGGAGTTCCTTTAGAGATTTAATTTTAAAAGTTATTCACCTCAATTTATCAAGATGTATTTGGTCAGGGTCCTTAATGCACTAATTATAGAATCACAGAATTTAGGTTGGAAGAGACCTTTGAGACCATCAAGTCCAACCCAGCAGTGCCAAGCCCACCAGTAAGCCATGTCCCCAAAGTGCCACATCTACATCTTTTCAATAATTTCAGAGATGGCAACTCAACCACTTCCCTGGGCAGCCTGTTACACTACTTGATAACTCTTTCTATGAAGAAAGTTTTCCTCATATCCAGCCTAAACCTCTCCTGGTGCAACTTGAGGACATTTCTTCTCATCCTATCACTGGTTACTTGGGAGAAGATAGTTTTTCTACAGCAAACCTTCTTTCAGGGAGTTTTTGAGAGCAACAAGTCCCCCTTGAGCCGCCTTCTCTCCAGGCTGAACACCCCCAGTTCCCTCAGCTGCTCCCCATCAGATTTGTGCCCTGACAGTCCTGAGAGGGAGTCAGTCACTCCACCCACCAACATTGTCCATGGGCCCTGGGCTCTGTCTCAGCTCAGCAATCTACAGACCTGTGCTGTAGCCTCACACCCAGTCTCATTTCTGTCCCTCTTCTCCAGATGTTCCTCACTGAACTTCCCAGAGGAACCCTGGACAGGATCCATCCCCTTGCCTTGCTTAGGGATCTCGACGGCGGTGGCTATCAGCCCCCTGGCACTGCCCCCCATCTCCATGACCCTGCGTGGGCTGGGCTCACCCTTGGATCTCCACTGGTATGGAGAGCAGAATGACAGCCCCATTCTGGCTTCTTCCTGACAATCTCACTGCTTTGGTGAGCATTGGCTTGTGACCTTGGTTTGCATTAATGCAGGGGCAAATGCCTGTCCCCTCTGATGTCACTACACAGTGGGTGCAGGGAGGGAGGAGAGGGAAAGGTTTATGGCATTTGGAAATGTGCTGTTCAAGAAAATGGCCCTGTAAAATTGCAGAAGGGTCTATTGATATTGCTGTTGGGCTACTCTCTACCTGCTTCCTGAGACCACAGTCACTGAAGAAAGGTTCCTTGAGAGAGAATTTTCACTGGGGTTGATTTGGTTTTGTATTTCAAGAAATGTTTTTGCCGCTGGAACAAGGGAGTGATGAGTCTCACTCAGACAGATCTTCTTACGGGGTAATAAGCACTGATGAATCTAGAAAAAGCTGCTAAGGCCATTTATTTTAAGATTAGCTAAAAAAGTTGCCAGGACAGAGGAGGAAAGTTGGAGTACAGCTAAGAGGACATCTTGCGTTTTAGGAACTAGCAGGCATTGGAGAAATGTGGGCACGTACCCAGGAAGAAGAGGAGTGGGATTTCCCCTCCCTTGGTGGTCACAACTTCATAGCAATTACTTCTTGTAACAGGTTTCTTGTACTTGACTTTTTTTCTGTCCTCAAAGTTGGGCAAACAGACCCTTAAATTGTTGCACTGGCTGTGTTACTCTCTCATCACAGGCATGGTAGAGGGAGGCTGGTGCTGGCTTTTCTTACAGCCAAGAAATAGATGCTGGGTGTGGGAGATTTACATTGTCTGTGAGAGCCATGAGGTGTTAAAAATGAGTTACCTGATGGAGTGAGGCTCGTGATTTGGGATTAGTCCACACGTCACATACCCACAGCTGAAATGGAGAGCATTTGGCAGGAGTGGGAGGGCCCTTGGCGAGACTTAGGATGCACATCACTGGTTAGTGGCCAAAACTATGGACCTGGAACTTGTCTTTAGTGATGTTGTTTTTAGTGGGGAGAAGTTTGGGGAGGCTAGGCCAGTAAAAAAAAAAAAAAAAGAGTGCTGTGGTTGCAATTCAAGATGAGGAAGTTTTCTGGTATGGAGAAAGAAGAAAGGCAGGAACTTTTTTCTCTTTCTTTTGCCTCAGATTATTTAGTTGGATGAGCAAAGGCCACAAAGTCTGAGAAGAAGCAAAAAGAGTCTACGGAAGAGGAAAGATAAGGTTAGATCTTGATAATACTTCATTTTTGTTTTTCTTGGATCTGTGTTCCTTATTTCCCCCCTCATCCAGAAATGGGCTTGTTTTCTTCAAACCCTTAGCAAAAGTATTGCTTGCTGTTGCAAATCAATGACCTTACTTGCTAAGTGTTTTCTTTTTCTGGGAGCATCTTCATATAAATGGTCCTAGGTGAAGATGTCACCCATCCTCTTCACCCTAAGTGAAGAGTCAACCTATGTGAATCAGCACGTCTTTGGTAAAGGTCTCACTATCATTCACTATCATGTCTCCTTTTTTTAATTCTTGTTCATCCAGAATGCTTCTTTATATACTGCAATATGTAGTGCCACAAGTTGGTATCACACTGATTTTTTTGTGTTAATCATCAATAACTACGCTGAAAACTTTTGATACATCAGTATCTACTTCACTCCTGGTCTGTACACACATCTTAACCTTCAGCTGGCTCTTGAAGTTAGGCAACTTCACTAGTGCATTTTTTATTTCAGCGTCTGGTAGCTATATGTATATTGCTATGATACTCTGTGTGTGTGTGTGTAGCTGTGTTACAAACCTTATGTCAATGAGCTCATGGAAACAAATGAAAAAAACAGTCGCATTTGTCTAAATCCTACGCTAGCTGAATTGCAAGGTCATAGTCCAGCTGAACTCTTTAACTTTATCCCTACTGTTTAGCATGCATTTTGTATTCAGTCATTGCAGTTTTGTTATCACAGGCTTAAGATAATGGCTTGGCACAAGAGATGCTCATTCCCCTGTGAAATCACCATCAGATAGCAGTTCTGGACATGCAGTGCAGCCTGCCACTTAAGAGCTTGCCAATACAAGATTATTTGCTGTCACTGGAAACTTCTGTAGTTAAATGCAGTTCCTAGGACCGTCCATCACTTCAAAAGGGAAGGATGCTTTTTGTTCCCCCCTCTTTCATTTGAAAACAAATTTTTATGGTGTCTTTCAAAGTAGCATTTAGCTCTGAAATAGTCTTAAAAAATCTGCTTTCAGAATCCAGAAGATACAAAGAGTTCCAATTTTGTTTCATCACGAGGTACTTGATTGTTCCCTCGTGCCTGAAAGTCTCAGTCTGCTGCTTTATTGTACACATTTGCATTTGGGCTCCAGAGCCACGGTGTAAATATGTCAGTGATTGCTTGTGCATGGAGCTTGGGTGTGTTTATGCAACGTGCTCAATCACATAATAAATATTGTAAACATTGTTGTTTACATCACCAGCAGTTTCACTCTGCTGGTCTTTAAAAAGCATCCTGCTATGTATCAAGCCAGCTTTTGAGGCTCAGCACCCATAAAACACAGCAGACCTTGCACAGAGTGCTGAAGCCATATTTGCAGTAATGTGGATGAGGAGCATTTCTTTTAAATTTGTTCCCAGACTCTGCATATAATGAAACCATGTATTGTTGTATTCCAAAAGGAACACGCCTGTGATGAAAAAAAGGCACTGTAATTAATCACCACTGGTGCAATGACAGTTTTCTGCTAGGGCCAACATTTTGCCATCACAAGTTTAATTCTTTCCCTGCTTCATCTTCATTCCCTCTCTATTCTATCTTCACCTGGAAATTAGTTTTCAACTCCCCACCTTCCTATGGGCCATGCATTCCCAAACTTCTTTCTTTCTTGTCTGGTCTCTGCTTCTTTCATCCTCTCCCTCAACAGAGCAATCCAGCTGCTCTGTTGCCTTATTTCAGATCCACTGGTGAAAATCACTCCCCGTTTTTTCCCTCCTCCATTCTCTGCCCACAACTACATTGATCCTTCCTGCACCCCAAATACATTCTTCCTCTCCCATAATTTTCTGTACAGCAGAAAGGGAGATGTTTTTATGGGAAGAGGGTGAGAAACGTCCAAGGTCTTTCTCTGTTTCTCTCTGGGAGCTGCCTGGGGAGAAGAGGTGGCTCTGGGCAGATGCATCTTTTGGAGTACCAGAGCAACCCTTCCAGCTTGGGGTGATAGCTGAGGACCTATCCCAGAAGACCCCAGAGTTCTGGTGAGTTTGGTTCTTCATGGAGAAACACCAGGAGAGATGTAAGGCATTGTGATTCTTCTGCCTGTTTGTATGTGGCAGTGCAGTGATGCACAGTAAATCAGTAATGGGGTCCTGAGAGCAGGAAGGAAAAGGTTAATTTTAGTGGCATCAGAACTCTTATCTCCAGGTGTTGAAGGCCATCTGTGCATCCAAACGGGAACCAAAATAGCAACTTGGGTTTAAATCTGAGTTTACCAGTCAATCTTGGTGTGACAGTGTTGTGTTTTGACATTCGGAGTGGCCTTTCTCTGTTGAATTAGTCTCTATCAGATTTGCACAGGGAACACTGGGGCTAACATTGGGGTTTGTCTGTTACCTATTCTGGTCATGAGTTACTAACAAAGTCAGGTTAGTAGGTGGAGGAGCCTCCAAAATATTCATCTACACACTTGAACTGCAGGTATGATTTATAGGACTGGTCTTTTTTTAGTTCCAGCCTATGTATAGATCAACCCCGAATTAACACCGTGCTGAGATGAATGATATGGTTCATACTTCTTAGAACTGTTGTTCCAGTTGGCCTGAAGATAAAATAACATCTGTTCATGACAGAGCTTGAAAAAATATAAGGGAAAAGGAAGTGTCTTCTCCATACATTAATACTGTCTCTTGATTTTGGGGATGTTTTCTGTGAATGCACTCATATGTATAAATAGACTGTAAGGAAAAACAAAAAAAGGCAAATATGAAGAGGCTCAAATTAAAAATTACAAATACCCAAGGGCTGTTAA
This sequence comes from Brachypodius melanocephalos, assembly GCA_013398615.1. Classification (NCBI taxonomy): domain Eukaryota; kingdom Metazoa; phylum Chordata; class Aves; order Passeriformes; family Pycnonotidae; genus Brachypodius; species Brachypodius melanocephalos. The sequence goes on from VZSR01001342.1 coordinate 5,591,862, forward strand.
AAGGCAAATGACAGAAAGATAAACTTTGACAACCCCGTCCAGAAATGGAAATGTTTTGTTGTTTCACACTTGGACAAAGGGCTAAGAGTTGAAGGACCCAAAAAGAGATCTAACCTGTGGCTGAGGCAGTGGTAACTTTAAGTTTTTCAGCAAAAATAACTCTCACATTTTGAATGAATGTTAAAACTGATCCTGGCAAAAAAATGGCAACTAGTCCAAGCAGCCATGTAATTATATTGCTACCTACAAGCCTCATCTTGCCCCTATCAAATCTCCATTAATTATATTTTTAAAAAAAGTGTGATTCTACACTCCTGTTACTTTTGCCTTCTGATATTTTCTCCTGTAATTTGCATCCCACAGTACTTTGCAGTGCTAACCTATGGTCCTTTACAACTGTCTTGAGACCAAAGCATGGAAATGCAGATGATTTGGGTGTAGATTTATTGAGTGTGTGCTGGGAGATAATTTGCCTGCGTGAAAACTGCTTTATGGCGCGAGGCTCTGATGCTCAATGAGGAGTGCTTCGAGCAAGAGCAGAGACCGAAGTGGTGTTGTCAGAGGTAAGTATATCTGGGAAAGAGCTGCTTATGAGAATTGCATTTGCATCAAGCCTGCAGCAAAGCACTCAGGACAAAGGCAGAAACCATGCTTTTAGTGGCCATTAGCTCCTGGTGAATAATTTCTGGCGGGACTTGGGCTCAGTCCGATTGGCGCTTCCAGGTACGGAGCGATGCAGAGGAATTTCCTTTGCTGCTCGGCTCTCTCAGCCCGTGGAGAAGGGAACTGCACTTTATTAAAGGATTTTTCCCCCTCTTTTACAAGGTTGTTTGTTATCTCGGAATGCAGGCCTGCGCCGGAGCGTGTAATTACAACACCATGTCCTGGGTTAGAAAGAACTCAGACACTAAATTGTCCATGTCATCACCTGAATTTGACCATGAAATATAGCACAGAGGGACTGGAAAGGCAGCCTGTAAAGAAGTGAGGGCTGAATGGGCATTTTGGTGCGCTGGGCAAATCCAATCTGCTCAATCCATTGCTGCAGTCCCACCGTGGCCATTTAATATTATTACCTGCTTCTTGCCCTTGAAATTGTGCTTCCACCTCTCTTTCCATGAGGTGTGTCTGAGTGAAGGAGGTCAGGGTTAGAGAAGATTGCAATAAAACATGACTCATTTTACATGGGTGATCAGAGTCCTATTAAGTTGCAAAGGAGTTGATTTCTTAAAGAACATCTTTTTTTCCTCAATCAATTTTTTTTTTTGTGCAGACTCTAGGAAATAGAGGTCAGCTCTACTGTTCAGAGTGTTCAGAGATACCCCCAAAGCTGGAATAAAACCACTTGCACTCCTTTTTGCGGAAATTCTTTCGTTTATTCACTTGAGCATCTTAATGTTACCACAGATTTTGACTTTAAGGCCTTTTCTGTTCTTCCACTCTGCGCTGCAGCAAAAAACCCTGTGAAGTCACAGATCTCCAGGACCAAGAAACAGCTCTTGCAGGGACCTTCTCTGAGCTCAGAAGAGAAAGGTGTGAGGCAGCTGCATCAGCCTGGTGACTGGTACATGGCTGGAGAGGGCAGGTGCTGGACCTGGTATTTTCCTCTACCTATGAGTACCACTTGTCATAATGGGAACAGGAGAAAAGTTTGCAGAAGGGTGTGGATGAGAAATACAAGTCTCGCAGGAAAGTGTTAGTGCATAATCAGGCTTAGAGATAAATTGATCTAGGATGCCAAAAATGATGACAAAAATAAGAGCAGGACAAGGGCAGAAACCAGTAGTTACAAAGTGTAAAGAATTTAATCTCCCTCTTAGTAGTTATTCTCAATATTTCACAAAAGAAACTTTTGGTATGAACATGTGTGTGTGTATATGTGAAAAAATATCCTGTGAGTCGTACCAAAATATTTTTTTGTAAATTCCACTCTTCTGATGCCTTGGGAAGGCTGACCTGGAACAGAGACTGGACAGAGCTAGAGAATAAAGTAGGTATTTATTGAAAGGCCTTTAAGGATATGCCTGGGGCAGTACAAGAGCCTGGCCAGGGCTACACCAAAGGTGGACTTAGAATGGTCACAAAATGCCAAAGCAGTCACAAGGTTTCACACTTTTATAAGTTTTGGGCCATTTGCATATTGGGCTTTAATTGTTCAGCTACAACTTCAGGTTGTTAGGTCTCATCCTTCTTGTTTCTCCCTTCAGTCCATTGTTGTTTGTGCTTTTGGGCCTGAAAAGTTGTCCTTGGTCTCCAGCAGGAAAAGGATTTGTTTTGTCTACCTACTCTGTGAAGGGAGCTTACTAATGCTTAATATGAGGCTCAGAACTACACATCTAGGCAGCACAGAATCTGAAAATATGAAAGCTAAAACTGAAGGCATCACTTCAACAAGAAATATTTGATGAATTTCAGTTGATTGTACTCCTGTCAGGTAATACACCCTGTGACAACATTCTGGCACACGGTGCCCAGGCACCCTCTCCCCTTTGGATTCCCTGCATTACTCACCACACTTGCTTTAAAGGACATTGATATTAATAAGTGCTTTGTATTTATATATTTACTTTTCATCTAAATATTTTTATTTGAAATGGCTGTGGTACATAGTTATGTTTATTTCCTTTCTATACTTCCATGAAGAACTTTAGTGCTTGGAATAACAAAAAAAAATTAACATCAAAAATTGCATTTGCAATGGATCGTTGATAACAGCATCAAGGTTTTAAAACCCCACAACACTCTCTGAGGTGGCAATTTTGGTTGTGTGACTAAACATCATTAATTAAGCATTAAACAGCAAGTTAGGAAATGCTAATATGGAGGTTGCATCTTTGCTCACTTATTTGACACTGCACAAGGTCTGATGGCTCTCTAAGTCTCAGGATATGAATTGGTGCCTGCAGTATCACTAAAGGAACATGGACAGTCTGTAGATCCTTTAGAAGCATCTGTGGAACTCCTATCTGCAGAAGTAAAATAGATGAAAAGGCAGTTGGGAATTGTCTTCTGCAACCTGTGTTTTGAACGTATGTGATGTTGTGAAGATGTGTGTGTTACAGAGACTTTGCTGTTAAAATCTGATTATGATTTGTTCTTGCCTGTGATGCAGAATGTTGTGATTTATCCTGGCATCCTTAAGGATCATTTTCACTGAAACACTGCATCAAGAAACAAGGTGCTGGAAAGGTAATGCTGACACGCCCAAATATTGTGGGAATGTTGCAAAAGAATTGTCCTGCTCATTGGAACTCATCTTTCCCTAAGGAAAATAAATAAAGGAGTGCTCAGTGTTGTGATACAGACCAGCCTGTCTGCCTATAAGGATAAAGTCTTTATCTCTCTTTAGTACACAGGTAAGTCAGTCATCTCCAATTCTCCAGCTCTTTCTTGCCCCCTTTCAAAAGCTGAGCAAATTACAAGAGAAGAGGATTTCTAAGTTCCACAAACAGTTGCTATGCTTCTGCATAATCTCTGTATTCTTAGAAATACCTGTGAAATTTTATATTTTCTTTCCTTCTAAACCCTTTGACAAAGCCATCAGCTCACAGTGACTTAAATAATTGGAGTTTTTTCATATTGCTCTGAAACTTCTGCCCTGCGGATTGCACTTTTTGTCATTAAATTAATTTCCTGTAAAAGGACCTTTGCAACAAGGATTTTCCCACTGTTTTCCATGATAAAAACATGCATAGAACTCATCTTTGCACATTGTAGTTCATGCCTTCCCCATCTCACTTATTCTCCTGGGGCTTATACTCTCACTACCACCTAGGGAATCACACAATGAAGTAGAAAAGGTAGAAAATCAGTACCAACATCTCTGTTCTGCTGAAGGGTCTCCTAATCCCTTCTCGGATGTTGTATGTAAGAAAGACCGAAAGTGTGCTGCTGTCCTCCAGGTGTTCTGCACTAGATGCTGACACACAGCCCTTAACTGTGCTTTTGGATTAACAGAGTGAGAGGTATTACAAGAAAGGGAGCACACAACATCCTTGTGGGAAAGGTCCATCTGGAGGAGCTGTAATTGTCTGCTTCCAAACCATTCCCCTTGATGTAGCAGTCCAATTTAACAATGACAGAAGTCACAGCAGCACATGAAAATCAAGGTGGTCCACAGTTTTGGTGGACCTGCAATGGCCAAACCTAAATATAATTCCCCTGTAAACAATAAAAAGTCTCACTTTAATTGGAGATAAACTTCACATTTTAAAAAGAGTTTAAAAGTCTCCTTTGCCCTTTATGTCTAGCATTCATGGGGCTAGTTGCCTAAATAGGTTTTGCATTCTGGGATCTTCATTGTGTTTGCTTATAGTTTTTAAGTTGACTGAGTCCTGAAAACTCATTTTCAATTTCTTCTAAGGAAGGTTTCTTAAGAAATCAGTCTGTGGAAATAGCAGTCTCACTGTTCTCCCTTTTCACAGATAATTACATGGTCTGTATACATTCCTTCATTTTCCAGTCTGCTTTACCAAAACCATTTTAAAACTGCCAGAACCAAAGTTTTGTAAGGGCTGAGGAAAATTTCAAAATTATTTTAATTTCATCAGTCCTTTACACTGAGTAATTGTTTTCAGAATGGTCACCTAAATATTAATTAAGAGTTACAATGCTTTCAGTTTTTCATTTTCCATGTACAAACTGTTTCAAAACTTGGGGGTTTTTTGCCTCTAAAAATATCCCAGCATGCGGCCATACTGATTAATCAACATTGTCAGCACAAAACCTTTTCCTGCCCACACAAAAGTGAAACAGAGAGTGACCACAAAAAAAAAAAAAAAAAAAAAAAAAAAAAAAAAAAAAAAAAAAAAAAAAAAAAAAAAAAAAAAAAAAAAAAAAAAGGAAAAATTGCAAAAACTGAGGATAAAACACAGTAATAGAATTCTAATGGGTGCAGAAGGGACGTCGCAGTGGCTGAGATGCAAAACTATTTTAAGAAAAATGAGTACAGTAACCAGAAGCAAACCAAAGGGTTACTCATGTACGGAAAACACCACATGTGTGTTTGGGATCAGATCTTCTGAGCACTTGTTGTGACTCGCTTTTCGAGTGGGGACATTGTGTTCAGGGTCCTTTAGGTCCAAGTCTTTTGCTGGGCTTGCAAATATAAGGACAAAATTCAAATTCAGGATGAATAAGAAAACAAAATCCGAGCAAGAAGCAAGAAGAGAAGTCATATGATGGTTACTGCAGACTTGGAAGAGAAGGCGACAGAGCTGACTGCACATCAAACCAAGAAAAGAAGGAGTGAGAAATTACCAGGCAAAAAAGTTTACAAAAAACAAATCTACGAAAATCAAAATGCAAAAGCTGGTTATGTCTTTTACTGCATTCTCAAGAATGAAAAAAAAAAACCTGCAAGGAAACTATTGAGCAGGGAAACCAGTTCATCTATTGCTTTCATAAATACAGACCTGGAATGTTTTATGCCTGCCAGGTACGCCAGTCAAGCATGCCACTATGCTAAAATGAACTGTAGAGGAAAAAGAAATTAAAGGAAAAAAAGAAAGAAAAAGCTGGACTGAAAAATAACTATCCAGTGGGGGAAAAGCTATTAAAGTACAAAAAAATACAGAAAATACAAAAATGAATGTCGTGTAACTTCCTTGTGTATGGAGGCAATAATTGAACTGAAAAGAATGCTTGTCTGAAGTTGTCAACATCAAAATACCTGGTTTTCCCATTACAGCACCTTTCTTATTTGATGATTTCCATGTTGTGCTTGCTGGTTGTTCCACGTGCTATGTGCTATTTGTCCCGTTGTGCTGTTCTCCTCATTCCATGCCGTTTTCTGTTTAACTCAGTATAATAAACCATTGTAGTTCCAATGGTCAGGAAAGGTGCTTAAAACACTGGTGCCCTGGGGTACAGCAATACTGTGTATGACTGGCCCTGGTTTTGCTGACACAATTTTGGAGACGTATTATGTGATTGTGAGGATGGCTAACTGCTCTACATTCGTGCAGTAATTTTCTTTACAGATTTGACAATATTCCACAGGCAGCAGGCACTATAATACTGTCCTCCCAGCATGAAGTTTTGCCCTGGGATGGAAAATCTGATTTTTACACCTTTCCTACACGTGCTTTGAGAGAATAAAGCCTTCCCTACAGAACATTCCCAACTTTGCTAGTCTACTGCCATGAAAGATTTATCTTGTCTCAGCTGCTTGCAGCCAGGTTGACTTCTGACTTTCCTGAATGTCAGAAGGAAACACAGTTCAAAACTTTATTGCTGCTCCTGCCAGGACACAATATTTTCAAAGAACTCTTGTAACAAATCCATGGAGTACTTTGAATTCCTCTGGTTTATAATATAAAGAGCCATAAGGAAAAAAAAAACTACCTCCTCATTCTGCATCTTCCAAGGAGGACATTAAAGTGACAGATTTAAAAGACATTTACAACTCCATTGAGCCAGGAGGACTTGATTGCATTTTTCCACATAGGAAGGAGGTGTTGGGTATGTGTGTGTTCTGGGATGATATGTGGCTGCTGCTGGCCTTTCCAGATGGCCTCTGATGTCATTGCTAAAAATCCCGAAATCTGCTGCATGAGGAAATTCACTTCATGGCCCTCTGGCATGATTTTAAATCGTCCTTGCATAAATTTAAGGGACCAAGGAGATGGGACGGTAAACAGAAAGTGACAGAAAGGAGCAAAGAGGATTCACATCTCTGAATGGGGCAAAATGGTGAGGTTAGCTTGTCCATATACCTATTTTGAGCAACTCCTCCTACTGACTGATTAATATTGGACCAGTTCCACAGGAGGAGTCCCCTCTCTTTTGAGAACAGCTGTATTTCTTCAGGAAGATGAAACCAGGGCCACTGAAGATGAAACCCGTGGGCTGGGACCATGTGGTCCACACTTGGAGGGCATCAGGAGTGCACACACCTCTGGTCCTCAAGGGGAGAAGGAGAGGTCTCAGCAGGTCTGTACCTCGCTGTTCATCATCCTGCCAAGGCAAGCTGAGGATGGAAGCAGCAGATAGGGCTGGCAAAAGTCACCTGTTCCCAGGAACATTCTGAGCAGCTCAGCTGGCGAAGCACAACAGATGGCAAAATGCTCCTGTGCTGCTGCTGCACTGGCTGATTGGATGGGATTTCTGTGAGATGTCCTCGTGGGAGAGGGGGAGGGGGTTTCTGTCAGCCAGAAGCAAGTCTGGTTTCCAGAGCATTGGGAGAAACTTTGGCAGACACCCCCGCATTGTAGGTGAACAGAAAACCCCATTCCATGGGGCTCCAACTCCAAACCTGCCCCATGCAGCTGAACTCACAACTTTGGGAGCAAGCAGTGACACAGAAAGTGTACTGGGAAGCAATAAATTAACACCCTGCCCCCTGCTCCTCTCCCTTTGCATCCTCTCAGGCAGTCAGGAGTGTCGGAGGAGAACCTCTGCAGCTTCCATCAGCTTGGTGGCTGCACCTTTACCTGCAAGAGCACAGAACTGCCAGTGGTCTAGAGACCAGAGATCTGGATTACACATTTTAACAGCAGGGTCTCATTTCTGTTCCTTAAAGCCATCTAGAAATGAAAATCATTTAAAGTGCAGATACAGGGGACTTTTGTTTTCCCGTGAAATGTACCTGCCCAGTATCTGATGAGGACAACATATGGAGCACAGCTGATGAGGCCAGACAGCATAAAATTGAATCCTGAATTGAGTTTTTTTGTTTTGTGGGATCCTGGTACCATTTTCAATAGGATTTTTTTTCCCTTTGTATATTTGGAAGAACAACAGAGGTGCTGAACAGTGCCAAGAAATTTTTGCTTGCAAATATTCTTAATTGAAAAATAATTCTTATTTTTACTGTCGTCATTGGGAATGTCCTGTGTATGTTCAGTTACATCTAGATCTTGCTCACAGCTGCACAGAAATTGATAGGATCATTGCACAAACTGAAACCTATTGTATCCACCAGAAGAATGCATCCTATGAAAAATTCATTTTTCTCATGAGAATCAAACAGGTGCAGGAAAGCATTAAAGAATATGCCACAGACATGCAGCTCTAGACATGATATCTGACTCTTTACTGAGAGTATGGGAGTTGGATTTATAAAATCCCAGAGTTATCAGCAAAGCTGTTGGATGAGCTAACCTTTCAAGAGTTTTTACTGAAGAGAGGAGTAAGAAAAGTACCCAAAACGGTGCAAAACACACCAACCTATTCTACAACAGAACTTAAGGAATGCAAATAAATGGTAGCACATGAAATGGTTTTTGAAAACAGGGATTCAATGCATGATAGAAACCTCTGGGAATGAGATAGTGAGAACGGAACAGAAGAGGTTATTGCAGTGTTGTGTATCAAGAGTTGCAAAGGGAGAGACTGGCCAGGAGAAGAAAATGTCTTTGTGCTCAGTCAGAGGAACTGAGTGCCAATATTAGAAGGGTTTATCCAGCATGTGAAGATGCTGACTCAGAAGACCTGCTCCTGTTCCTGCAAAATTCTTCGCTCTAGTTAATGACCATGCTTTTCTCACATGTTGTGTAAACACTTGCTTTCAGAGAGTTCCAGAGCTGAGGATATTCCACTGGCCTTCACAGTAGCCTCCAGCCTATTGGGAAGTTCACAGACCTTATTTTTGGGCAGTGAAAATCAGGTCTTGAGCTCCAAGCTGAAGGTGTAGAATCTGCCATCCCCTAAGCTGAGAAGTAAAGCATACAGGTTTCTTCAACTGTCCAAGGAAGAAAAAAATTATCTAATCCAAAATAGGTCATAAGCAGCACCAGAGTTGATGGCAACCAGCCCACGTGGAGATAAGTGCATCATATGAATTAGGTGAAGCACAATCCATGCCAGGTTTCTACTGTTAAGACACTGAAACAGAGCAACAGATTGGTACTTCCAAACTAAACCCACACTCTTTTACTGATGCCTGTACCTCAAATAAATAAAATTCAGGAATGGTGACCCTATTAGGCCTATTTATTGGCAGTGTTGATTGAATTAGTAGGGGGAGAGATGCACACCTCTGAAGAACTACTGAAGTGTCACATACACATCTATATTCCCATACCTCCATATTTTATCCTCCTGATCCATTTCTGTGGGTGCTTTACGAGACAGGCTGGGGACAGCATCCTCTGAGAGGGAAATGAAGTGCAGAGTGGCATAAACTAAAAGAGAAATTCTTGCTGATGCTTCCTGCTCTGTGGTTTTTCATGACTGTCTCTGTTTTCATTGTGGCTCTGTGACTTCAGTAGGTCTCATCCTGCTGAGGAATCCTCACTGAACGCTTTCCCACAGGTGCTGGGACAGGCATTCCTCTGAATTTAAAGGGGCCTCAAAGCATGAACAGCAAAAGTGTAGATTTAATGAGAGACAGGGAGCCAGCTGACTGCAGGGCACCTTGCCAACAACTTCCAGAACTCAGAAAATCCATCTGACATACCTGCAAGTTCACTGTAATCCTGTTGCCTCCCAAGTAAATCTGGTTTGTACATTCTGAATGAAAAAATGCTTCACTGCCCACGCCTTTGCTTTCCTCTTGAGACTAAACAATATGATCACGAGTGAGCAAAGATTCAATAATTGCTTGACCGAGGAGTAGGACACATTTAAATCAAATCTTTAATGCATTACCCATAAAATCTTACCATACACCTCTGATAATACCTTTAAAAGTGGTCTCACAATGTGAGACATTTGGTACCTCTTAACCAGGGTAGAAACTTACCCCTGCAGAATAAAAACCGCACATTAAAGCTACTGAAATTGCACCCATACCTGGATTTTGATAGGGTTTTTTTTGGCCACATGCAAAGTGAAGGACCAGAAGAGCTGACCTCTCATGTCTAACTGAGCTATCTCTAACTCTTGAGCACACTGCTGGAAGATAATGTGATGTCTGCTGCTGTGGGTGGCTGGAAATGAGGGGGAAGGCAGCATTTTTTTTTCATGAAATTCCTGTCTATGGTGAGATCAGATGGATTTGTTGATAAGGTTCTGGTCAGGAATTGAGAATCTGTTCCAAATTAGAAAAACTTCACTCCCCAGAAAGTCCTATGGGAGCAGAGAGGAAGGATTGCATATGGGATCAGTGTGTCCACCCCTGTGTAGATAATGAATGAGAAACCAGCACAGTTGTATACACAGAAAGAAAAACACTTAAGTCTGTGATGAAAGGCCAGATGAAAAAGGAAAGTGTTATAATTCAACAGAATATAAAAGACAGCAGTGGGCCATCCTTTCTTCTAAGGAGACAGGTTACTATATCACTTTCCTGAAATCACAGCAGGAATGATGGATTGTTGGAGGAGAAAATTGGTGCCTGAGGCACTTCTGACTTAAGGGTTTCGAGTTGTCCGTAATCCTTCGTAGCCTTTACCCAAACATGAGACCCTGTAACATGCATACAGAATTACTGAGGGCAAGAAGTGGTCTCCACAGTTATTTCCTGAAACCCCATCTTGATAGAAAGTACCAGGTTTCAGGTGCACGCCAGACCCTTTGTGCTCATGGCTCCTTCAAAAAGGGGATGCCTCTGGGCTGGACCTAAGCCCAGATAAAGAGCTGATCTTTGTTTTAAACTGCAAGTGAGCCTGGTGAAATTCATCTCTGATGAAGGTTTACTCCATTCTGGATATATAAAAAGTGTTTCACAGTCTTCTTGGTTGAACAAAGCTTGAAGGAATCCTGAACTAACACCCTCTAACCTGCACATGTAGAAGAAGGGCAGCAGAACTGGAGACAAGAAGTATGATTATTTACCAAGACATGGGAGGACAGGCTACAATTTGTGGTTGAAACCTGCACTGGTTTTGCAGCATACACCATGGAAAGGGTCAGCCAGTAGAGACCAAAACAAGGTGAGGGAAAGATAATTTAATGTTGTTTTGCAAGAAATAGATTTCAGAGCATTGCATCCATCTTATTCTGCTCCACACCATGTCAGCTTGTGAAAGGAAAGAAAGACTCTTCCATATGCACAACTGTCAAGAAAACACAGACTTGACCATATCTGAGTGGGAGATACCCACAGGAGTCAGCAGCCAGCTTGGAAAGGTAAATTACCTCCTTCAGTCCAGCAAAATAACACCTTACATTAAATATGGGTATTTAAACGTCATGATTGTCAGTGATATCATTACTCAAGTGAAAAGAAGATGGAGAGTTGCAGAACTGCACAGTTTACTGAGCCATTAATTGGTGGCTTTTGGGGAGGTAGTGCATCTTATGTTTCTACCCCTAGTCAAAAAGGAGCCAGGGTCAAGAGCCCCTGGGCATATCCAGTGAAAGCTGAGCTGATGGGATCCCAGAGAGCGCACGTCATACCCTAAATCTCTATAAAATCTGCTGTGAGCTGCTCTTGTTTAGGTGCATGCTTAGGATTTATTTCAATAGGTGGAGCTTGGAAGGACACCACATCCCCTTCTCCTCTGGTTCCTGGGACACCACTGGGAACAACCTAAGCTGTATGGCAAAAAATGTTGGCTGTAATCTGGCTCCAAGTTTCCAAGGCTGAACCTGCCTGAGCGTGGCACCCATTGTGCCTCCAGCTTTGTGGGCTGGGTGGATTAAAGCATCACAAGAAACTGCAGGCTGGCCTGTCTCAGGCCAAGGAAGAAATTAGCAGTGAGCCATGGAAGGATATGCTTTCTGGGGCATGTAATTTAAGATCACACGGCAAGAAATTGTGCAAACTATTGCAATGACTTCTGGAATATATCCCTAAATTTGGCTCTTTATAGCCTTTACAAAAGAAAAAGTCCAAGGTTTTAAGTAATAAAACATTTGTCTTCAAATAAATAGCTGCAAGAAAAAGGATCAAAAGGAACTATTAAAACAGGAGATAGAGGAGAACATCTTTCCTTTGCAACTTTTAGCATCTTCACATCCAAATATAATGGATAATGTTTCCCTTCTTAGGGCTTCTTACAGGCCCTTTCTTTCTCTTTTTAATCTTGAATACCAGTGCACTTTCGGCAGCAGTAAAGGGGGCTGGCAACAATTCTCAGTTCATTTTTTTATTATAAAAAATTAAATTGGGTATGATGAGCTTTTGTAAAGGAAAGCGAGAACTGAAAATATCCAGAAAGTCACAAAGTGCTGCCAGAAGGACATTTGGGAAGGGGTGAGGTTGTTTAAACTTACATTCTTCCCAGTCTGGGCCAGCTGTGTTTCTCTTCTTCTCTCACACCCATGGAGTATGTTGAAGTGTTAATATAACAGAAAATAAGCCAAGCTAGATTCTTAAAACAGCTCCTAATTCAGAGTAGCTTACCTTAAAACAGCCTGGCTAGTCTCAGTAACTGCTGACCAACACAGTCAGGCTAGGTGAGGAGAAAAATAATTTGGCTTTTTTCACTTACAGTGGATTTTGGTGGTGATTTCTGCAGGTAGAGCTGAAAAAAACCAGGTGGTGAGCCTCTGCACCTGTGGCTTGCATTTTAGATTTAAATACTTGACAGTGGAAATTGCATGGAAGATGCACTGGGAGAAAAGAAAGATTGAAAAAAAAAAAACACAAACAAACAAACAAAAAAAACCAAACCAGGACCAAAGGAGTTTACCATTTCACTGAGGTTTACTTTGTGCACAAGTTCACTGGTGAGGGTTTCAGTCTCTTTGTCCCATTCCTCACATGAGTATGGACAGAGATAATGAAGATTTGCTGAGATAAATACTTCTTGTCACTAAAGACTGGTAAAGCAGCACATGGTGATGGAGTGGGTTAAAAAGGTTGTGTTCCTGGATTGGTACACTTCTTGATAGATATTTGAGATGGTGATAAGCATGAACCTGTCAATGGCACCAAAGTGGCTTGTTATACATTCTCAGCAGTGACCCATGACTATTTCCTGATCCAGGAAGGAAAATTCTCCCCTCTGCTATTCCAAGTGTATTTGCTGCTAGTAACACTGAGGGTTGCACCTAAGGCATTCAGAGTGGCACATCTGCCAGAGGAAAGTAGATCAAGTTTTGTGCAAGATCCTTCATTTTGGCTTTAATTAGGCACAGTGTACAGATTCTCTGCTCATTCCACTGTAAATCAGAACTCCATAACTAGAAAAATCAAAATCCAAAAACTTCCATGGAAAGAAGTTAGAAGCTTTTTCACAGTTGTTTTTAATCCTACCAAAAAATACACTTGAAAGCTAGACTCTAAGCTCTTCACACAACTACTCCACACCAACCAGATGGGTACTGTGCACTCACGATGTCACTTACAATGAAAAGCAGCATTTCTGTGCACTAATTGCAGCAAATTGAAAGAAAACACTTCAAAAGGTGAATATCAATAGCCTCAGAGAGACTGAAACCACTTGTCTGGATGTTCTGCTTTCCTAATTCGTTTTAGGCTGTGGCATCTGAACAGTGGAAATAGGTGCCTGAGATGTCCCTGAGTCTGTGCTCGAAGGAAAGCTTTCCAGTGCAGTCTGATGCCATTAGGTCTCCGTGATTCTCCATGCACTTTTCAAAAGCTTCACAGATTTTAATTTGGCCAATTTGAAGAGGACTGCAAATCCAGTTCTCTGCATTTTCTGACTGTTTTGAAGAGGGCTTCCCAGGAACCTTTGAATTGTCCAAATGTTTTCATCTGCCTGCAGGAGGATGATTTGAAAGGGAAACAGTGTAACATGTTAAGGCCCCAGGTGTGGTACTTGAGCCATAGGATATCATACAAATGGGAATTTGCTCCTCTGTGTGTTCTTCCCCAGAGCATGAGGAAGGGCAAGGTGCCAGTGTCCTCTTACCCAAAAAGAAAAACTTCTTTGCCTTCAGGTAACAAACTTAGATGCCCAGCTGAAAGGTGAATAGGTTGCTCAGCTTGAGGAATGCCACTAGTAAATGAGTTCATGCTTTTTTCCTGGGATATGCCAATAAAGATTTAAACAGAAAACTCAAATATTTGAAGTAAATTGTACAGCCAGGATGTATGCAATTTGCATATACTTTTTAAAAGAAAGTAAAGACTTAAGACTTTTAAAGACTAAACGAGACAGAAAAATAACTGGTGAATATTTGCAATCAGTGTGAGAAGCAAAAGTTTTGAACATTCATCTCCAGAGGCAACTTTGAAGACATTAAGACATCAGTTTTTCTCTGAAGTGATTGCTTGACTTTGATTTTTTAAATTAGTCTGTAATAGGAATAAGGACTCTGGAAGATCTCTATCTGCAGGCAAATCTGCTTAAGACTGAGAGGCTGCTCTGCTCTTCTGGCCTGGAAGAGCAAGTGAAATGCTGGTACATGGACCACCTCTACACCCAAAATTTACATCAGTGTAATCAACTCAGGAAGCAATTGAAAAGGTTGAAAAGTAACTTCTATTTATTTAATTTGCCTGAATTCCTCATTGATTACACTACCTCTAATGCAAGGACTCCTTACATTTAGCTATAAAAACATAGCTCTGAGTTCCTAAACTCCTGACTCTGCGTGACTGTGTGTGCAGAGATGGGTATAAAGAGAGAAATGGAAGATGAAAGCATGTAGATTTCAGGGTCTTTTAAATGTAAAATAGAAAATGAGTGAGACTTTTCCAATTTTCAGCTTTATACACTGTGCAGACGGGAAACTGTGCATTTTATTTATACGATTATATTAATTTTGGTTCAGAAGTTAATAGCATCATTCCCTTTGTGGGACCTGTCATGCATTGAAACTAAATCATCCCCCACGGTGCAATACAAAAAGAGGACTGTGGACTCAGGAGAGCCATTTTCCTGTCATTAGCAAATTCCATCCTTATGTCTGGATACAGAGTACACTGTCCACAGCACAGCTGAGTCTTTCTCCTAGCTGCAGAGAATGTTGTTGCCTTTGAAGAGCACATAATTTTGCAATTACAAGTTGTTTTTTCTCCTTGGAGAGTATTGTCTGTGAGTATTTTCACAGATACAGACTCCCTCCTTGTAATCCACTGCATCATAAAAGTACCCAAAAAGATGACATGTGGGACTGTATACTGCCCAAAGATCAGACCTTTGAGCTCAATCCACTAAAAGTCATCCCGCTGTAATGCCAGTCCCTCAGCCATACCTGGATTTGGAAGCTTTTGCATTAAGAAGTGTGGATACAGCTCGTTTTTCTCAGCTGGAGTGCTCTGCCCTGTGCACCCCCAATGCTCACCCTAGAGTTCATTGGGAATTGAGGAATGCAGGTTCACTTCCACTTATGCCCAAGGGTAAATGGAAATGAGTATGGAGAAGCCTTCCCCCCAAAACCCCAGAGTGCCACCAGCTGCCAGCACCTCAGTGGGACTGGCAGGTGCTGGACACTTTCAGCCTCCAGCAGCGACAAGAGAAGAGCAGAAGAGGCTAGAGAAGAGCAGCTGGGTGTTCTTAGTAGACAGTGAATATCCGTCTCAGGGGAGGTGGGAAAACACAGGACTAGCAGTGTCCTGGTCAATAAGGAACACAGGGATTGAAGCCATGATATGGAAACCCCGTGTCAGAGGCAAGATCTGGTAATGCCAGCACTAGGGAATGGCAACATATGGGAAGGAAACTCTTTGGGTATCATTAAACTGACAAAGGAAAGTCTGTGTATGTGTGTGCACCCATGCACTTCTGGGCATGCACTGTGCATATGCCCAAACTGGGAAATAACTAATTCTGGAAATAATAGGAAATTAATTTCCAAAGACATGAGCTGAGTACCCACTGCTGCCTGCTCTGTAGCTGGGAGTGGACATCTGGAAGCCAGGTGATGTGCCACTACCTGGGTCTGTGCTGGCCTCCTCTTTGTCTCAGATCTGCAAGTTGAGGACTACAGTGAGAACTGCGTGGGAAGAAGCACCCAAAGTTTGTTCCTCTGTAAACTCTCCCTCCTGTTCCTCTTTCCAGATGGCTGGGCCAGTGTCACCAATTAAAAACATAGAGAACATTAGGAAAATGAAAGAGAGGAAAAGGAAGACATACAGAACAGCAATTAGAGAAGAGACAGCTAAAATAGGTTCATGATGGCAGGGATTCCTTCGTGTTTGAGAAATGTGTCCAAGGTGAAACTTTTCTACTGTAGAGGTGATTTTGTGTTAATAAATGGCTCCCCAAATGCTTTCCTCCTGAAGATAATGTGATGAAATGAGTAGACGTGACATAGTCTGAGAACAGCTGAGCAATTACAGATGGATCTGCTGCAGGCAGAAGTGAGAAAAGGTCAGCCTGTTTATGAACCTTGTGTGTTGCTGGTTCACACAGAGTTAAATGCTTGAACTGCTATCTGTGCCTTTGGAAATCTCCCACAAAATCTCCCCATGGACGTGCTTGTGAGAAGTTTGCACTAGCTTAGAATAAACCGATTTAAAACAATAATGAATATAAACTATTATAAACCTTTGTGTGACTATTTTGTAGCTCAACAAAACTGATAGACATAAGGAATTTAATCCAAGGGTCTCTCCATACATAAAGGCACATGATTTGTCACTGATTCAGCTGAACATGTGGACATTCTTAAAATGCTTTAGAAATGAGCTACACTGATTTATCACCATAAGCTAAATTGATTATAAAAATACTAAAATTGCAGAGTCTGGCACCAAAGTGAAGAAATTCCTCAATTAAGGTGCTGCAGTCTTTTATTGTGAGGTCACATCATCTTCTTTGCACAGATGCCCCTCACTCAGAGCATGGTGTTCAGTTCCTGACAAGTTTTCCAGTGTTGTGTTTTAACCCTCCTCACTGTTCAGTGAGCAGCTCCTGGCCCTGTGTTAGGGATCTCTCCTCAGCCCTGGGTCTGAAGGCAAAGCTACCAGACCACAAGGAGGCTTTTTGTGCAACACGCTTCCTGAACATGCTGGGGGCAAGTTTGAAAGCCTAATGTTAAATAAATAACGAAATAAACCAATGGCTGCTTTCCTGGCACAGCCTCATCTTCAGAGGAGAGGCCCCACTGACTCAGCTCACACCGTGGGCTTGGCCTCTTATCCTTGGTACACCTACTGACCACCACCCCAAAACCCCAGGGGGAGTGATTTGACAGGCACTGCCCTGGAGCTCTGAGGCAAGAGCAAGCCTGGGCTCCAGCTCATTCAGAATGACTTTCGGTTGTCTAAGCCATAGCATGGTCCTCTCTCCCTCTCTCATCCTCTCTCTTTTTTCACTGAGAGTCCCACTTACTTTGAAGGTTCTTGTTGGAACCTTGGTCACTAAGAATTTTAGACTTTCTGTGCTAACAGGCACTGACTGTTCCTGTCACAGCAAAAACAAGGTAAAAGCAACATGTTCCGTCTTCCTCAGCGGTTTTGCAAAGACTGGTAAAAACCAGCTTTTTTCATAGTTCAACCCCTTTCCATGGCCAAGGCACCATCCATTTGCACATTGCATGAGATGGGGATCCTGGAGATATATGGCTGTGTTCATAATTCATTTTTATAGTGTGCATGTGCAAGAGGACTGAACTTGAATTTCGTGGGTATCTTAATTGTGATCCCTCCTAAATTTTAAGTGTTTGGTTTTACAATCTTAATGATCTTTTAATGTAATTTTTGAGGAAATTTCCTCAGTTTTTCAAAGACCAAACTTTAAAAAAAGAAAAAACTTAGGAATTTCTTCATGGGAGGCATTAACTACTCTCACACGGACTACGAGGATGACTGATTCCTTTGCTCATAGCTCTCGGAAATGTAAAAGAATCACAGGGGTCAAGCCAAATGGTTTCATTCTGGTTTTTGCTTTTCCTATGACATATTAATAATTCTGATTCAAACTAAAACAAGATGTAAATCAGAATGTCAAATTCAAAATTCTTCCTTTTCAAAGGGTTTGAATGAAGCATTTAGATTTTTCAGGATTTTCATAGCAATGAAAAT
>VZSR01001342.1:5615025-5772262 GCA_013398615.1 Brachypodius melanocephalos
GGGGGGGGAAAGGCAAGTCTGTTAATCCACCATGACACATACACCTTGATTTTATTTTATTGGAGGGATTTTATAAGGGCTATTATCTCCTGGTTTACATAATCCAACACTTCCCTTAGGGCAATCAAAATTGAGATTCATATGACTTGGAGTTTACAATCCAATGCAGCTGGCAAAACTGGGATTCAGATTCATGACCACAAAGGCAATCCTAGTGCACACACACTAAGAAAGACAGAAAAAGAGAGAGAGAGAGAGAATAAGAAAAGCCCCCCTGAAGTGATCTATTATATTGTCTGAGCAGGAGTGTTCAGGAAGAGACATCATGAAATGAGTCGAAACTCCAGCTAATTTGATTCAAAGGTTGCATGACCTCTGCTAAGTGAGGGACTCCCTTTCCTTGCTGCCTTTGTCTGTTCATAATAATTTAGCCAGCAACAAGGTAAGATCCAAGACTGACTTTTTCTGCTACAAACATGACTTTGGTCCAAGTATTTTAGCACCTGAACTCAAGTGAGGATAATAAATGTCAAAGAAATATTTATAGCTTGGTATATGGAGAATTTCCAGTTCCCTATACTGCAATAACACACATCCATCTGCTAACAGCATTAGAGCTGCAGTTTTAAAGCAGATAGGGCCTGAAAATAGAAGGCTGCAATATGCACAGATAGCTGTTGTACTTAAGTGTTTGATACTAAGCTGATAATTAAATTAGAATTTAATTATCCAGCCTTGGGAAGCTGTTTTCTTCCTGGACCCAGGCCCACACAGAAATTCAGACTCAGCTCTGTGCCTCTTCCACTCCTCTGTGTTCATTTAACTGAAATCCGTTCCTGCAACAAGCAGCTGAGGAGAGCAAGCACACAGGAAAAGAAGGTTTAAGAGGAATAATTGAAATTTAGAAGTGGAAAAAAGGCTTCTTATTCTATCCCATACATCCTTCCAGCTAGTGCAAGTGAATTATTCTTCAGAGCTTTGTCAGGTTTAGTCTTAACTGACTGCAGTGATGGAAGCTCCATCTCTTCCTTTGGGAGAAAGCTGTGCATTTGAACAAAGCTCCCTGCTAGAAAATATTTCCTGATACTAAACCTGTATTTTCCTCTTTTTTTTGAAGTGATCCCTTTAATGCTGGCTTGGTCCAAGATTTTTTTTCCCAGTGAACTCAGCTCTGTGAGATCTGGAATGCTTGCCAGAAGGTATGTCTTTTCACCTCCAGATTATGGTCTGAAATCCACCCCAGGGTCACAGTGGATGGGAGCTGTGGCTGCAGGACATGGTCCCACAGGTCTGTGTGAAACAGGACGAGGTGTCCTGTCCTGTCCTGAAGGTGTGCCACAAAAGCAAGGGCACAAAGCTGCTCCATCATTGCCCATTGCTGAGCCACGTGCTGGTGGGAGATAAAAAATCCTTTTGGGACTTGGAGACAGAGTAGGCAGAAGAAAAAAGTGTCTGAGCACAGATGGGGCTGGGGTTTGGGGGACTTTTGTTCTTGCTGCATTGGGTGTATCAAAGTGCTTTGAGCAACCTGGTCTAGTGTTGGGTGTCCCTTCCAGTGGTGTGGGAGGTTGGAACTGGACAATTTTTAAGGTCCCTTCCAACACAAACCATTCTATAACTCTATGACTACCACCATTCTTAACCCTCTGGCATCTGTCACGCAAAGTAAAAATGTAAGCCATAGTGATTTTGGCAGAACAGGGGTATTTTTCCACTTAGAAAGGATAGATATCCTTTCTAAGAATGTGGGGTTTTCTTTTGAGATCCAAGATACATAACTGAATGACTTCCTCACTACTGAAGTGTTTAGCACCTTTGGTTGCAACACAAAGCAGAGGTGGAGAGCCATGTGGGAGGAGGGTTGAAATGAAGGCATGGATTTACTGGGCTGATCCTAACCTTTACAGGACATCTGCTGCTCTGCAGGTGGATGAGGAAAACCGTGGGTAGTGATAGAGACAAATGGCTTGTGCCCTGTGACAGGATGGAGACCTGGAGCTGTTTAGTCATGGCAACAGTGCCAATCTGCATCAGAGCCTCACGCTGCAACTCTTGGAACAGCCAGAGAGAAGGGCACTGCTGGGCTTTCTGTGGTCTGAGGTGGACCAATGTTTCAGTAGCACTAGCTCCAGCCTAATTTAAGGCCACTTTGGATGGGGCTTGAATGTATCAGGGTCAGTGATGGTGCCCAAGGGATTGCCTAGGCTGAGGGAGAACAGGAGCTCAGTGCAGCTGACCACAGGGCTAAGGAGCAGCCCCCAGCATCAAACCAGTGTCACATTTGTAAAGTCTAGCTCAGTCACAGCATGTGAGACTGCATCATACTCAAATACTATATTTGATATGCTTCTGCCACATTACAACACTGAAAATGTCAGCACGTGTCTCCACAGGGTGGATGGAAGAAAAATCTGACTGTCTTGTTTTCTTCAGGTGGCGGTGGGGGATGTTTACCCAACCACCACCTTTCCCCGAAAGGGGAGTGGGGAGAGAGAGAGAGGACAAGAGCAGGAGAAGATTGGATCAGGGCAGCACTCCAGGATTCAAAGCTGTCACCAGCATGTGCCCGGAGCTGATGTGCCAGTGATGTTCACACAGAGCCCTTGGGAGCAGGCTCAGCATTCCAGACAAGTTGGTTTTGTGACTCTTCTTTCATCACGTGAGTTTCATAGTGTTGGAAAGCCTGCATCACTCTTGGAGTGACAGCAGTGGCTCGCTCTGGGGAAATGTGTCAGTGTCTTCTCAGAGGGATGAAGGTTTCATTCTCCATTTCTCACTCCGTGTAGGACAAGGATTTACCAGAGGGCTCTTTGTCAGTCTTGTCCCTCATGGTCTGGAAGGGTTGGTAGCATCTGTGCTCTGCTCTCTTACTCACTGGTGCCTCATCCTTAGTACATGTTTGACTGTACAGATGAAAGTCTCACAGTAGTAATGTTAACATCTGCTCTTCCTCCTTCCCTCCCTCCTTCTCTCAGACAGATCAGCAAGACTTCTGGAACAGCTTTGTTCTGCAGCTCCTCTGGAATGAAAAATGGTGGCTGCTGTCTCTGTCTCAAATGCCAGGAAAACCTCCTGGCCCCTGTTATATATATAAAGAAAGGTGATTCACCCTGAAGACTGGCCAGGTTAGGTCATGCAAATGAGATTTTGCTCATAAAGTTACAAATGAGACTTTAGCTGGTGACTTATCCCTGCTTCTTGCTCCATCTCTTGGTCATTTCTTCAAGAACTGCAGTCTCCTTGCAAGGCACACCTCATTGAAAATTGTTCTGTTTTTTTCTCACTCACTCTCTCTCTCTAAGGAACTGTATTCTTATGGATTATTTTGCAGTTGAAATATTGTTTGTTAGCTATGTTTGGTTTCATAGTTTATGCTATAGCTTGCTGTATGTTGTATTAATTAGCAATGCCTTCATCAATAGAAGGGTTTGAAAAAGCTACTGCAGCTCAGCAAGAGACAGCAGAGAATTCAGATCAGCCTGCTGACCAAGATCTTAAAACAAAGCTAAACAAAACAAAAAGCCTTTCTCAGTGAGCCAGATGATACCTAAAGCACGATTCTCTAGCAAACATTGCTTCATGTGAAATGTAGCAGACAAGTGCAGGGTTTCTCTTACTTCTCTGTGATCACAGTCACACAGTGTAAAAATTGTTGTGGGTCCTTATTTCAAGAGGTAACATAAGATCCTATAAGCTGAAAAGCTGCAACACCACAGCTCTGGTAATGGGCTTTGGGAGCCTTTGTCTGCTTTTCTTAAGTCAGGGCCAGCTTCGTATCAGACTGTAAACTCTGGAGACAACTTTAAAATACATCACTGCTGAGTATGTGAGGAAGCAAGTCGAAAATGTGCTTTCTGCAGGAATTTGTGTGGGTAAAATTTGATCACTCTGATGTTCATGGGAAACGAATGAAGAAGCAGTATAAGCATGGCCACAGTGAATTAATTTGGAAAGTTACACAAATTCTAGCCAAAATTATTTTTTCAGCTTTTGCTGAGCTTTGCTGCAAGTCCAGTTGTGTAAAACCATCTGTTCTTTTTCAGAGCAACCTTATTAAGACCTACTGATAATATTTCATCTCTTTCCTATAGACAATGTTTCGGTCTTTATTACAGTCCCTTAAATATGAGGAGCTGTAATCTTGCCATCCTGTTTGCACTCAGAAAATATGATGAGTAAATCTGTCATCTCTCCTTGAATAAAAAGACTCCTTCCTCACACTGTCTCTCGTTTTTGAGGTAAATTCCTGCTGTGCTTTTAAATAGTTACTTCTTATTGATTGGCATAAATTAATGGCTGTGCTGTGATTTGCAGTGATTTCATGTTAGAGTTATATGTCTGGTAATTGCTCTCATAAAGCATGTTCCTACTGTAGATGTGTGGGTGAAATGTGTCCTGGAGAATGCCTGTTGCCAGCTGTACTTCTCTGGAACATTAGCTCAAAAAGCCATTTTATATAGTGAAAATCTGTTTAAAACTTATTCAACGCTCCCATACAACTTCTTCTGAAGAAAAATTCTAATCAAACCAAAACTGATTACTTTATTTCATTTCATATTGAGGTTTTTATTTAAATTCGATTCCTATGGAGAAATGCATTTTAGTTTTTGATCTTTGCTCATTTGCTCCTTCTTTTGCCTATGTAGAAAGAAAAGAGAAAAAATAGGGAAAATGAGAAACACACATATATGAAAAATACAAGAAAGCACCAGAACAATTTTTCTTATGATTTCAGCTTTGTCAAAAGCAAAAGCAAAAAGAAACTTTTTTTTTCTTGCATCTGTCTTCCAGGAGAAGAAATAAATACGTCAAAATACTCCACTTTCTCAGGCTTCTGATTTATGAAAAATTCTTTCAGGGTGGGAAGGGAAGGAGAAAATTAGGAAAGAAAAAGTAAGGAGGAAGTCACAGGCTAACAACCTAATACCTGAGAATTACACAAGAACAGAAAACAAACAAAAATAAGCAGCAAAAATTGCCAGATTGAGTAAATTCAGGAAGTTGTGTGTTAAAGATATATCTGAAAATGAAGATTGTTCTTAGGCAGAGAAGTATATTTTTCAGCAGGAAAAAAGTATACATTTCTGCTCCTTTGATCTGAAAAGAAAGGAATTTGGTTTGGGTTTTTTTCAGAAAACCATTTCTCTACTGAGCTTTCTGAATCTTAAAACAACACCTGCTCTGTTTGATCTGATTATAAATATGTTGTATATTTCTGGAGCAGGTTCTTCTCAGAGGACCAGGACAGAGAGCACAGCACGTGTATGGAAATATTCTGTAGGCTAGGCTGCCATAAAAGAAAGGCCTGTGCAGGGTAGCACAGACCTGCACAGAAGAGAGCCTGGAAAAAAACTTAAACCAGAGTAACGGAGGAAAACTTCTGCTCTTACCATTGGCACCATGAGGGCTTTACTTTCTGCTGAGCCCAGCAATGAGCTCAGTCTCTGAGGTCTCATTGAAAAAATTCTGCATGCAGTAACCACCTGATAGAGGTTTGATCTGTCTGGGGATAAATGCTTAATGGGTTCTGCTGGGATTTGAAACTGGTTCCTTGAAGTCTCCCTGCCTCAAGCCGGTTCTTTATGCTGCTAAACCACCCTCAGCAGTCCTGGTGGGATCCCCACTTTGTCTGCTCATGGAGCGTTCCCGACTGAGCAAACAACAGGAACATCCTTTAGTGTGGGGAGGGATGTCTCTCATTTGCTGGTGCATTTGAGAGGATTGGGTCACAAGTTTTGCAGCTTCAGCCCATCTTTTCTCCGTTGGTCCTGGCAAAAGCGAGGGAGCATTTAGCTCCTTTCCAAACACCAGTGGTATTTTTCCACCGTTGCCGCACTGCACGTAGTGTGCAGCGGTTCATTGACTGGAAAGAATCCAGAGGATAGGGGGAAAAGCTTTCCTCTCCCATCCTCCAGGAGCAGGAAATGCGAGAATGCCAAGGGCTTTGCAGGGTGGTGGGTCTGACCTTTGGACAGGTGGGTGGTGTTGGTCTGCTTGAAGCTGGGGAGTTGCTGAATAACAATTCCTAGCTTTTCTCAGACTGGACCAGATTGCCCTCCTCTCCTGACTGCTCCCCTCACTTCCTCCCCTTTCCCATGTTCAGACACTGTTCAGCTTGGAGACCATGATGCACAGGAGTGGTTAATGCCTGTGCCCCCTGGTCTGACACCTCCCCAGCTGAGAAGCTTTCCTCTGCAATGACAACAGTAACAGAAGATCTCCTTTCTGCTTTGGTCAAGGGTGGAAGCTGAGCTCATGTTTGTATATCCTGGCTGTTGAGATGGAAAGTGTGAACTTTACAGAAAATTAAATCTGCAGAGAAGAAGAATGGCGGAGGGGGAGGGGGTCACTCTGGAGAAAGGGACGCCTGCATACGGAGATCCCATTATGTCCAGACCTCACAGTGTCTCCCCACTCATTCATGCCAAGGGCAATGTGGGCTGGGCGTGAGGCAAAGCCTCCAGGCTTAGCCAAGGAGAGAGGCCCCAGCATGTGTTGCTGTGCTTAGCACTGGAGTCAGTATGGATGCTGGCCAGCTGCCAGTCACACTGGCATGGCTGTTATTAGATACCATTGTGTTAAGCTTAGCACTTTTTGCAGGCCAGATGAATTCCTTTTGTGTTTTCCCATGCTCCTGACACATTTAGAAGAGTTTCAGCTTCAGAGAGAAAAGGCACGAGTAGTATAAACAAACTCCTAACATCCAGTGGGCATGGATAGGGAAGAAGGTTGGGGCAAGATTAAATCCCCCTTCCTTAACTCAGTGCAGGTTGAGGTTCATTAACTGTTGAGCTTGGGCTGACATTTTGTAAATAGCTACACAGGGAAAGGCATTCTCTGAATTGCCTTTTGCAAAGGGGACAATTAGATCACTTGAGCAAATTGCAAAAGAGCAGTAGATAATTAGAGCGATGGTGGCCATGCCAGCTGGCTTGTGTTGACCTGTTTGTGACTGGAAAGTCAGTTGGGATAATTTTTTTTGTGCTTCATGATTCTTCTTCCTTTAAATAATGTTATTTCATAGCCTAGGAAGAGTCAGAAATTGTCAAAGAAACGACTGGTAGTGTACTTTCCATCATTCCTCCATGAGGCAATGTCCACCTGTTCCAGCCCCAAGCTGGATGAGAAAACTCTCCAGGACAATTTCAGCTCTCAAAACAGAAAGGGCAGATCCTATAATCTAGGACTTTTTGGTGGCCTTTCTTTTCTCTTAAAGAGAGATGACTTTCACCGTGGTGAGGTAAATTAAGACACATTCCCAGGACCACACAATTACTTATCCCTTGTGGTTCCCTTCCTCTGCTCTCCAAGGCAGCAATAGCAAATTCTCAAAATTCCTCTTTTTAGCTCCTGCCAGAGCTACTCTTCTGGTGATACATCCATTGGAATTTTAGCTGTGCTTGAGGAAACTAATCTCTGGTTTTCTGCTTTTCTCCACTTGCTGGGGAAGGACAGCTTGCTCCCGCTTTGCTCTCTTTTCATAAAGCATTAGTCTTCTCTGCTGCCATCCCTGAATCAACACATGGTTTAGGGAGGGATGTGTTACTCTGAGTCCCAACATCACTGACTCAAATAAAAGGATGAGGCTACATCAGCCCAGTAGCTGCAGGCAGGGTAAGGAAGGGAAGAATTACAGAAGGAATTTGTATGAAGTCTCAAGAGGAGAACTGGAGATCTGATGGATATAGGTGGGGTTGAGGACACCCCATTACAGTATTGAATTCTTGCATTGGGCACAAATCCCTCTCCTCTAGATGTGCAAATACAGGATGCAGGAATCATGGCAAAGATGTACCACTGTCATCGTCAATGTGAATTAGAGGCTAAGAAAGGAGGCAAGATGAGAAGCCTTTAGTTGTAAGAGTTGGGGGGAAAAAAGCTTGGGAAACCATTCTCAGCAATTCCATTAAAAGCTCTTTTGTTAGTTCTCTGAGCAAGTCCTGAGCAAGTAAGTTTATGCTTTCAGGATCATTCCCCTGCTGCTTTGCAAATTATTCCATGAAGTCCTGTGAAGCTCCTTGAATAATTTTCACAGCTCAGGGTATGGCACATCTCACCCTTTCCAAAGCTACACTCTTTTACCTCCCCATGAAATGCTCTGCTGAGTACAAACAGTACAGATGGAAGATTTTCATGCCAAATGTCTACCTAATGACGGCTTTGGGAGCATAGTTCACCTCTTCCAGCTAAACTGGAACAACAGTTTCCAAACATGAGATTAGGGGGGGAGATATTGCATTAAGAAAGTCTGAGCTTTGAAGTAAGGATGTGAAATTCGGCACAGGGCTGGGTGCCTTTACATATGGTATGAGCTTTTTCCTTTGTCCCTGTGCAAATTTTTCTAACTTTGACCAACGTGCTAGCCTCTAAGCTAGTACGTCTGTGCTTCCTGAACAGGAGTTTTTACAGACATCGCAGCTTTGTCTCCTTAATACCCAGGTTTTCTGGGAATGCCCTGGCTCCATAGCTCCAGTGTTGTGGAGTGACTGGGACAGTAATGTTTCTTCCCCTCCTCCCCACTTTCTCCCCTCTCACCTGCTTCCAGGTTCTTTTCTCGTGTCCCCAGTCACAGGGTACAACAGGGAATGGGCAGCTGCTCAGCACCACTCTTAGGCTGGAGATGGCCCTGCTGTGCAGAGAGAATAAAGCAGGACACAGGCTGTGGAGTGGGAATGGGGGAAACAGAGGAAAAACTGGGGATATGAGCCCACAGTTCAAATGACAAATTGTGAGCCTGGTCATCCCAATCAGGTAGACAACCCAAAATTGTTCTCCTTTTTAAAAAAATTCCTACCTTTTTTCTTGTAACTTATGAAAATCCACAACGTACAAAGGATTTATTGTTATATTTCTCTCCTTCTTTTCCTTCATGCTTCTCATCTCTTGTGCAGATGTTGTGAACATCCTTCATAAGAAAGTTCTCCTCATGGCTCATCCTGGACACCTGCTGATGTGGGGCCTTGGGGCTTTGTGGAAGCTGATGGATGTAGGTGCCTCATGGCAAAATGAATTTACGATCTCACATTAATATTGCACAAACAGCTCCCAGTTTTGTGTCCTGGACTTTCAGTACTTGGATATTTTTAATATGGATTTAAAAGCATGATTTTAATAATGTTATGAAGTGGAGTTGTGGTTTTGTAGACGGAATTTTAAACCACAGCTGCAGCACTGTTTTCAAACATACCTGTTGTTTAAATGTAGCTGAACAAAGGTGCCCAGACCTAGGAGTTCATAGGTCCACTTGATTCCTATGCACTCCAGCACAAGTATATTTTCAAGCAGAAATAATCTTGTCATTTCCCTAAAAGTTAGAAAAACTCATAATCCTCATTAGCAGACTCGTTGTTATGCCATTTCCAAGATTAAGGCTGATTTCCATGTTAATCTCTCCAGCATGGTAGAGAAGACGTGCTTCCCTTTCATCCCAAAATACTACAAGAATTTAAAACTTTCAGTGTGAATCCCACTGAATGTAGATGTGCTTTGGCCCGCTGAATGAAAATCTCAGGCATTTATATGTAGTTTAGAAGACCATTATAGTAGAAATTATTTTTCAGTTCTGTCTGTCATGTTGCTACTTGCAGTGACTACAAGCCCGTACCAATTTTAATACTATAATCCTGCTCAGGTGCTCCAAGAATACTGGGGAATTTGAGAGCCATGATTGATTTAAAAAGTTCGGAAAAGGTTTCCCCTTGTCTCAAAGTGAAATGTGGCTGATGATGAAATGTGCTGGTAGATTGGAGAAGAAGCTGTGACCATTCTGCAGATGTGATTTACAGCTCACTGGAGAACGCTCCGAGCCACCAGGACACAAGGCAAGAATGCTCCATCCTACATTGGGCTGGGCAGTCTGGGAGGGACCATCAAAGGTAATTCAATTTCTCCATTGGACCTCAAAAGTTGGAATTTCATGCCTGAGTTTACAGGAATTAGAGGAGTCCCAAATGTTTCTTTGAGCTGTTTCAGGCACCATAAAGTTTTACTTAGATCTGCTCAGACATGAGTACTCCCTTGTGAAAGAGCACAAATGTCTGTGACATTGCAATACAAAAAACAACTGAGGACAAATGACATCAGAGACCTTTACCCATGCCTTTGCTACCTGGTAATGATTGAAAAATACTTAGAAATAAGCAGAACACTGACAAATCCTGTTAGGAAATCTGAAGACAGGAGCTCAGTTCAGTTTAAGTTATGATTATGGTTTCTGCTAATTCTCATGGATTTGTACAAAGAGTAATTTTTAGACACTCAAGTAAAAATTCACTTTTTTAAAATGATGAAATGCGGCTTAAAAAATCTATTATTCCTGGTTTTGGTGCAATTTTATCTTGTTGTTTTATACCAACTTTAAAACTTCCATATCTCACTGTAGCCATGAAGCAGATCCAGCATGATACGGTTGAGGTCAGTGATTAACCGCTATAAAGTTCAAGCAGATTGCAAATAATCTACTATGGGAACAAAACAAGTTTCTCATTATTCTTCAAGGATAGCCTAAATGAGCAATAGCTCTGTAGCAGCTTTTGTCTAAATTACTGAATCACAGTTACTAATCCTGTAGCTGATGTTGTCATGTCAAAAGCTAAATTAAATTTTCCGAATTATTAAGGAAAAAAAAACAAGTTCCATGGTTTGATATGCTTAACAGTGGCTAATATAATTAAGACTGTAATGGATTTGAGTTACAGAAAATGACAGGAAATAAGGAAATACAATGAACACTGCACAAAGGACTATGCATAGTTCAGTCTAAGGCTCCCTAGAGATAAATTACCGAGTCCAGGGAACATCAACATATCATGAAATTAGTTCCAAAGTGCTTTCTAGAAACATTTGTGTCTCTGCCTTGAAATTGCTTTGCTATCCTTCCTAGTTGTAAAAAGTTCAGACAACCTTCAGAGATTGGAAATACTCTTGTTAAGTGAGCAAGCAAAAGCTACTGAAAGTGAGATGACAAAGCAAATAGTTTTCAGACACAGCAGAGACTTCAACTACACTGGGGGGAAAAATGAGTGGAAGCAGAAAGGTGTGCATTGTTCAGACAGAGTCGAGTAAAACCAGCATATCAAAGGGCACATTGCAATATTTTTTGAGGCAAAAATACGAAAGGAACATTTCCTACCATATGCTAAAGGTTGCATATTCCAGCAGGGCATCCACAGCATTGAGGAGAAGTTAACAGTGGTGCTACAGAGATTGTGGTTTCATAGGATCAGCAGCTGTTCTTGCAGTAACTCAAGATGAGTGGACTTTCCAACCAATAAATAAGACATGTTTTGGACTGGACACTGACTGTTACATTCCCTCCACACAGGTGATGCTTGAAATGTAGTTATTTTACCTCCACTGAAAAGTATATATATGAACTATATTTTTATGTTATAGATCTGAAGTCTTGAAAAGTGCAATGGGTGAGAGCAGCTGTAATTGTATTAAAGATGAATTGAACCTTCAGTCTTCTCAGAAAGCTGCCTCCATTGGAGAAGGAAGAGAGCAAAACCCTGAGGAAGAGTTTGAGGACATCTTCAAGATGACTGGGGAGCTGTCAGCACAGTAAAGAGTAGGGCTGCAAGTATCCAGTGTTGCAGGATTCACTGTAATGGGGAAAAATCATTATGCCCTAAAACAGAGACTTAGAATAGCTCTTGGATGTGCTGCTCATGCTGAGAATCGTACTGGGGGTGACAAGTCAAATTGTCAGCACTTCTGAGGATCTGTGGTTCCTCAAAAGTACTCTAAATGTAAAAAGGCCATTTTTTTGAAAGGAGAAAAGTATTGAGGGATATAGGTGATGCCAAGTATTTTCTATGCTAGATGCCACATCAGGACTCTGGCAAGAGCACCTCAAAATACAAGGCACATACTTGTGTACATTCAGCACACTCTTCAGGAGATGCAGCTTCTGCGGTCTGTGATGTGGGCTGAGTTTAGTACCCCAGGTCTTTCACTAGAGAGTGAAGTGAATTTGGGATAGTGTGGAGGTGATTGGTCCTGCACATCATTTTGACCTAGGGAAAAGCAGCAGAAGAGCACTATGAAGTCATCAGGCATCTTAAGAGCCACGTTGCTGGAGTAAAACTGAAAAAAAATTGCAAATATAAATTTTTGCAGTGTGAAAAAGAAGTGGGGAGAGGTCTTAAAGCAGTAAGATGTGATGGCAGGTCTCAGGGTGGTCAGAAAAACACCAGTTTTTCTGCCCCAAGAGATGAGAAAGCCACAGAGCGTTTCCTTGGACCAACGTAGTGCATAGGAAAGTTTGCAACTCCCTCATTTCCTTGAAGTAGCACCAGTAGCTGTCAGGCACAGAGTGTGACACATCAAAAAAGCCTGCAACAGAAGAAGACTCAGGGAAAGTAAAGCCTGATGTGCTCATGAAGCTCAGAAAGGGATGCAGGAAGTGACCACTGAGAGAGGTCTGGAAGACAGGGAGTGCAAACTTTCAACAGCCTTGGAGGCTGAAGGAGTTCGTGGAAGAGCCCAAAGCCCTGGGAGACTGGAACAGTAAAGGCAAAAGCAAGTTGTTCACAGCTGCCTCTGAGGAGGGTGTCAGCGAGCCTTTCCTGCACCAGTGTGGTCAGAGCTGGAAACCAGGGGCTTGTATGTCACACACACCAACAAAAACAGAGCGTCAGCATGTTCAAATAGAGAATGCAGCTTTGGCCCCAGTCCACAGGTGTAAAATTTCACTTCTTTATTTATGGGAGGCCAGTGTTAGCTGAACTGACCATAAAACCTTCCTAACACTGCCAAGAGGGACCTGGTAACTCTCATGCTGTTCAATACATACATGCTTTTCTCTTTCAAGTACAATTTGAAGACAAATCTGGGAAGGATTTGGTGGTTTCAGAGTTCTTTCAGAAGATTAAATAAAAGAACAATGGAGCAGAGCTCAGAACTATATGGCATGGATGATATTTGGAATAAAATCAAATCAAATCAAACCTAAACCACGGTAGCTCTCAGATGAAATGTGGACTTTGAGCTGAAGCTAGAGATAATCTTCAAACTACTAGTTGAGAATGGTTAGAACAGCCCCTACCTCAGTTTGAGGGTAAGATCTCTTTACAAGGTGAAATTTTGTTTAAAGGTGTGAGGGTGTTGAGTCCTAATGTACTACAGGAAAAAAAAAAAATCCTTGCTGTTAAAATGTATAAAAGAGTAGGGAAACATTTCCCCTCAGCCAAAGAATAATTGTTCCAGGGGGAAAAGTAAGCACATGTTTATTTGTGCTATCTGCAAAAACACTGTGTACTTTTTCTGCACTCCAATTCTAAACAATACAAGATATCCTCAGTTTATGCTATTGCAGTTTAAGCAGCTGTCAAATCTGATTTTTTTTCACATGGTATTACTGATGCAGTAAGGCCTGATAAATCAATGCCAAACTGTGATCACGAGTTCAAGCATTTGCAGGGTGAATTTGGAGGTTTGGACATGAACTACTAATTGCTATTATTCCAAATATAACAGATGGGTGGGAAATGGTGTAAAAATATCTAAAGAAGAATGCTTAGTCAGACTCTGATCCCTGTTTAGCTCTGTTAAATTGCAGATTGTCAGCATGGCTTGTCACTCCCTGAGGCTTTGCTGAGTAGAAAACGAAAGCCAAGAATGGTCCAAACAATTAGAAACTGATGTCAGAGACATTAACGACCTGCCAAAGTGGAAAAAAACAAATCAAAGGGCAGGGGAAAAGAAAGATAAGATTCATGGTGTTGGAAGCTGCCTTCACTTCTTGAAAATGATGCATTAATCCATGATGATATGAGGGCATTGCCTGTGGGCCGTGTCTGTGGGAGGACAGAAGTCACCTTATCCATTTCCCAAAGATACTGAGATATTGAGCACCAGGGAGCAACAGCAGCAGTCCTCAGGTTTGAAATCACAGGAAGGACAGGGCTGACTGTCTCCTGAGATCAACATCACCAACCTTCTGGTTCAATTTACAGAGTCTAGTCAGGGTGCAGGAGACTTTGTAGCCCCAACTGGCCACTGTGATTCAGCTTAGCCAACAGGCCAAATCATAAAATTTTTAATTATACATTCTGTTAATGGTGGGCTTTATGGCTTGCTGTCAGCTTATGACTTGGAAGGCAGGATGTGGTATAGAATGACACAAGGGAAAACTGTGCTTTCAAGACAGAGAGCCCAGGCTGTGCACTAAAATCATCCTGATCACAGTCTTGAGAATGCACTCAGAATAAAGTTCTTGCCTGTGGTTCCCAGTCTGGGCAAGGAATCAGGGGCTTGGATGCATAGCCATGCTCAAAGGCTATAGCTAGAGTTTGTGGATAGCTGCTGGCATTGGCACTGCCACAGTGGCCAACCACATGGGTGGTGCACATGGACAGTCGCACCAAGGATTAGGTCCTGGTGGACCCCAAGAAAGTGGTCAGGAGGAAGCCCTTCATTGCAGGATGGCAGCCACTAGGTGACTCTGAAAGGGCCATCCAAGAGAAACGTGACACCCCTAGGATGTGGCTAATTCTGTGGTTTGGTATACTTTAGAAGCATCCAGTGTCACTTTCATGAGGAAACTTTGTGTTCTCAAGCTTTTTCAGGCCCTAAAACGACTTTTAAAGTCTGACACCTTCTGCCAGCTGCAGCCAGGGTCCCTCCTGTGTTCTCAGCCTCTGTTTGATGGGGAGCTGCAGTGCACCGAGGCTTAGCCTCTTGCTGGTGGATTGCTTTGCTCAAGGAAGTGCTGCTGCCTACCACTGCTGGTGTCTTCCCATGCCTTGCAAGCAGGGTGTTCAGCAGCTGTAAAACCCACAAAAAAGAATCAGAGAGGCTGGGCCAGGCACTTCAGAGGCAAGGAGTGGAGTGGGAAGCATAGCAGCATTTGACCATGAGAGCTGGGGAGAGAGGAGGTCAAAGTCTAGACATTTGGGAGCAAAGGTTCACTTTGAATATAAAAGGGGCCCTGGTGGACTCTAAAATTACCATAAATGTCTGTTTACAGGAAGTGGTTGAATGGAACAGATCAAGTTAGGGTACCAGAGGGCCTTTAAAACTCAGAGAAATCCTGTGTTTATGGGGTAGAGGGGAATTGGTCAGAGCTGGGAACATTGGAGAGCTGTTGGTGAACGGAGTGCCTCCAGCCAACCACAGCTCTGGGAAAGCAGGGCTCAGCTGACACACACCTCTGCAGATGGCAACCCAGAGCAGTGTCCACCCTGCAGAGCATATACAATCCACGGTCATCTCAAGCTGCTCGCAAAATAGGTGGGAAAACATCCCCACGGGGTAAAAATCCTTTTGTACATTCGTGAGCCTTGTTTGTGTTGCAGTCTGTGCTCCCTGAGCTGTTGAGCTTGTTCTCCTGAGAGCATGAACAAGCAAGGATCTAACATAAAAGGTCTTACCCAGTTGTCTGACTCTTTGCTCTCTCCAGCCATCATATGAGACTGGGGAAAAGAAGAGAGTGGGGGAGAAGAAAAGTAAAGCAGAAGAAAAATGGTGCTCCCAATTACTGGCATGCACATCTCCATATAGACCAAGCAGCAAGGGCTCACAGTTAGCAAACTGCTCATTAGAGCCAAGGCATTAAGTCATTTCTCCAGGGAAGAATAACGCTGAACTCAGAGACCAAACCTCTGCCAGAAAATGTAGGGCAGGGGGAGGGGAAGAGAAGTGGTTCAGAGAAAGAGAGTAAAAAGGAGATGTAGGAGAAAACCCCCACCAAGTAGAGAAAATGAATGGATGGTGGGTAAACCAGGAGAATGAAGGGGCTGGGGAGAAGGCAAGGAAACAAAGGCAAGCAGAAATGAGAGCAGGTGAGCTGTGGGACAACTACAGTGTTGTAACAGTCAGTAATTTCTCAGACTACATTCTTTCTAGGCTTTGGTGTAAACAGTTAAACAGGGAGCAATTTCTGCCCTGATGGAGAAAACAGCAAGTACTTAAGGAGTTTTTGGCTGCAGAGTCTGTCAGCGCCCTGGACTGAGTCTCAGCATTGACTGCTCTCTCAGGTCTCCAAAGCAATGTCTCAGTGCAGTGCAGCAATGAAGAGGTGCACAGCCCTGTCCTGCCCTGGGACACACCACAGGCCTGCCTTTCTTTAACCCTCTGTCCCTGTGGGAAGCTCAGCAGTGCTCAGAGCAGCCCTACAGCCCCAGATTCCCTGCTCTGCTCAGGCTGCCCTTACACCTTCAGCAGTTCTTCTGTCCAAAGCACAAAGGGGTAAGTTAGTGGAGATTCAGGCTCACTGGAGCCTTTCACTGGAGCCTCCATCTGGCGCTCCCAGAGCATTCCTGAGAGGTGAAACCACCTCACTGGCTGGCTGTCACGGTGACTGCATTGCAGTTGTAGCTGTGCGGGTCGGTGACGTGTGCTGCCCACCAACACCTAGCTGTGCACTCCAAGCTGGAGCAAGGCTTCTCATCCTGCTATTACCAGCTGCCAGAAAAACTTTTGACCTGGAGTGAATGTATTCTTCAAGCAGGACCTGCAAAGCCCATGCGGGTGGTGATGTTAGGTTATTGTATCTGTGCCCCCTGGGGCATGCCCCCATGCATGGGTTAACAGGAAAGGGATTGTTTTGCAAAGCCAGCAGAATACAGAAGAGGCTATAAATCAGAACATGGATACAGAGGATTTTATTCTTAGGAGCCCAGCAAAGGGGAAATGTTCTCTCCAAAGGGGAATGGGTATTTGTGAAGGAAAAAAATGTCATTTTAGGCTTTTCTAAGATCTCTACCCTTGGAGATTTTCAAAACACAGCTGGATGAGGTTTTGAGCAATCCGATCTACCTTTGTACCCATGCTGCTGTTTATTGTCTACTCCAGAGAGCTGGCTAACCAACTCCTTGGGTTCTTTTGTGAGGACAAATTCAGGCTGTTAAGGCTCAAGTGACTGGTAAAGGCAATTTTAACTAACCTGCATGTTTAACATTGCATCGAGTTAGATCCAGTCAGTGTTAGGCCAGCTGAGCTCTGCTGAAATTTTAGCTGAAGGGAACAGAATTGATAATGATTTGTTCAGCTACTTCAGCTGTGTCCTAGAGATGTCTGTCAGCTTGGCCAATCAGTGGCTGAGCCACCACCCCTTTTTTAAAAACTTAAAAGGTGTGTAGATATGTCCCTTATGGTCATTGTTTAGTGGTAGACTTGGCAGTGTCAGGTTTATGGTTGGACTTGAGGATCTTAAAGGTGGTTTTCAACCTGAACAGTGCTGTGGTTCTGTGCCTGACCGAATCTGTTACCTGAGGGAAGCCAAGGAAGTTGTGGTGTATTCTGAATCAGGGGCAGTGAATGGGCAAATCACAATTTGGATAAGCACAGTTACAGAATTTAAAAATAATTTTCTATAGATTTCAAAAGATACGCAGTATTTTGAATTGTGCTTAAATTCTAGTAGGCTCTGGCAGAATCTGGGGTCTGCATTTGTGTGAGGTTTGCACTTTATTCTTATGCTGAAGATGACTCACTTTTAATATGGGTCTGGAAGTACAACAACACATTAAGCTGGTATGGATGTTTTAAATTAATCTTCCTTGGAAAACACTGGTAAACAATGGTAATACTAAAAAAGGATCTGCTGTGAGAAATTCCTAACTTAAAGAAGTGATTTAAGTGGTGTAGGGTTTTCCATCTTTTGATCAGCCAGTACACAATTTTGCCTCAGGTTGTTGTCAAGCTAAGCAGCCCATCATTCCCTGCCACATATACTCTTCAAGCATTGGCACATCACTAGTATTTCCAGTCCTTTGGAGTTTCTTTGTCCTTCCAAGATGCATTAAAAGCTATGATTGCATTGAACAGTGCTGTTGACCCAGTAGTGTAGACCTGATCCCAGCCCTGACTATGCTTTAGAACTCTGAGGGGTGTTTATTTGCCTCTGTATATTAAAATGTCTCTCAAAGCACTGCAGCCCAGCCCAGAGATACAGACTTTAAAAACAGTGATCCTCATTTTACGTAATCTTTGAAATCATCCTTTCAGCTCGTGTTGCAACCATTTTATGGGGTCTTCCTTTCTTTTTTTTTTTTTTTAATATGAGTTCATTACATGCAAGAAGGTTCAAGGCAAGCAGCGAGACTCCCTGAAGTCTCCCATTTTTCAAAGAAAAACAGCTGCGATACACAGACCTTGAATTATCCTTATCCTTAAAATGTGGGATCAACAGGATTGTTTCTGGCTCTGGACACCAGAAGAGTCAAATGACATATGATCAGAAAAGGTTAAAACTTGCCACTTCATTTTAGTTCCAGGTTTAGGAGAGATTTTCAGACCTAGGAAGAAAGAAACTGGCACTAGTCTCACAGACTCATCTCCTGTAACAAGCTAGAGGGGGGAAAAAGAGCAGGGTAAAAAGAAAAGGAGGTCTGAGAAGTCCCAACTTCTGTACATTTTTCATTGGCACAAGCCACCCTTGCTTAGCACGGGCCAGGCTGCTGCTATGGGGACCCTGCTAGGAGCTCAGAGGCTCACAGCACGCATGAGGCAATGGAAAAGCAGCAGGCAGGGACCAGAAATGGCTGAACTTTATTTTTCCAAAGTGAAGATCCTTGGTGGGCTGCAGATTACTTTGGAAATCAGACCCTACACCCCAGGATCCCGCAGCTGTCCCTCTCCCCTCTAATTTTTCTCTGTCAGATTCAGAGCTATAATTAACCACAAAGTCTTAGTGATACTATGTGAAAGTCTGTGTGTGTGTGTTTGTGTGTGTGTGTGTGCACGCCTGGGCTTACTCACCCCAGTGGGAATAATCCTCTGCTGAAGATTGACAGGTTCACATGGGGAGGAACTTTTTAACTAATTCACTCCTACATGCTCCTTCTGCTCTCTCTTCCCTTCACTTCCCTCTTCCCTCCAGGCTGCAAAGGGCATTGTGATACTGGAACCACATCTCCACATAGGACTGTCACCAATCATCCCAGCACACATCCATGAACTTCTTTGTCTCAGTCATGGTAGGACACTCAGCCAAGGTGCTTACTGATGTGCTTCTACATCTGACTGAGCCAGGTTTCTCAGAGTAGGTCCCTCAGCATTTTCCTGGAATCCAACAATGCCAGATTAGAGTGTGTTGGAGATGAAGGGTTCTGACTTGGCAGTGGTTTGCCAAGACCTTGAAGCAGGTAAGGGAAAAATGTCTAAAGGCCAAAGCACATTTCTCTCACTCATGTGAGGAGCTGTGTTTGAGGCAACACACTAATCTTCCATGTTCCTTATCTCAGCAATTCCATTAAAGCCACTTGGTATTCAAGCACTGAGAAGGAAAGGGAGAGCATGATTTGGCACAAAAAAGGAACATGAACAGGACTTTTTTAAAAAATAAAAGCCCAGGGTATTTCAAATTAAAATGTCCACAAAAATAATAGGAAGATACTCAGCATTTTGTTTCAGAAAGGAAGAGGTGGCTTAAACTGTGCTTCCACAGACCCAGCTTTGTTGAGGTTGATGTATGAACTAGTAGGAGAATAGGAAATTCTAGCTCATAAAAGGACTGTCTTAGGGGGTTCTACAGGAAAAGAAAAACTTTGGAAGGGTCTATGAGGAGGAGATCACTTCATCTCCCAGTGCATGATAACACAGAGCCAGAGATTCCTACACTTCTAACCAGAGGTTCCTACAAACTGCAAGCTGCTAAGCATTGCAGCCTCATTTCAGTTGTGGAAAAATGAGGCACACTGATTACATCTGTGATACAGCTTGGATTTTCATTGATTTTCATAGTGCAGCACCGAGCTACTGCTGCAGCAGCAGCATGGATGATTCTCAGCTGGTTAATGCTGGATGAGGAGTGACAGCTTACATGGGTTTGTTGACTTAAATCCCACCTTTGCCTACACCAGTGTAACATGCAATAGGTCCACCCTGGAACCTGCTGCTGGTTCCTTTATCTGTCTTTGTTGCTGCCATGACAGATATAAAACAGGTAGTAGACAGAAAGAATTCAGTTCTAGAGACTCTGCTTTGTCAGGCTATACATAAACCTCCCTGACACTGAAAAGCCAGAGAGTTAGAATACCTTGATGTGTCTGGCAAGGCAAAAAAAAAAAAAAACCACAGAATTTTTTTTTTGGTGAAGGTTTAAATTTAAATGAAGCATATTCATGCCTAATCCATTCTAATCTAGCTGGGTTCTTATATCCCATTAATCACCGACTTGTATTAGCACCTCGCACTGTCATCCCTGCCGCTGCAGAAAGCTGCTGAGACCACCATCTCATCACAGGCATTCTGATGACTTGTCACTGGATTTTGTGGGAGCAACAAAACAGCTAAGAAGCCAAAATCACTTCCCACTGCAATGCTTTAGAAGAATGATACAGGCGAGTATTAATGTAAGCTAATGGTCTCAAGCATGAGTGACAGACACTACAAAAACCATGCTGTAAAACACTTATTTCTCAGAAGTTTTCACAAAATTGCCACCACCTAAAGACAGTGTTGTTTTTCGCAAAACAGGACAACTTTCAATTGATTGCTCCATTTTGTGTTATAAATATTAAGAGCAAATTCTTTAAAACAGTTTTACCAAAACCCAAATAAATAAAAAGACAAGTACTGAAATCATCTAGGACACATAGGGAAAGGTTGTGCATTATTTCACAGGTAACTGTCTCCCCACAAACTGACCGGGGACACAACAGGTTTGAACTTCTTGAAAGACCAGCTTTTATCAGCTCTTATATATTTATTAGCTCATCTCATCTGTTTACTGAATGATACAGGACATTTTAATAGGGTTAAAATTTTATAAAATCAGCATTCAGGCCAGGGCCCACCTAGTGGAGGTAGACTACCCTCAGCCTAAACTAACTCCTGCAGTCCCAGTCTATATTTTTCACATCAGCTAGTTGGGAAATTTAAGCTGTTATTATGAACTATTGCCCAGAGGTGAATACACTTCGGTGGTACATGAAGGTCTTGTCTTTTTTTAGCTATGTTTATTTTCCACAAGCTCTAAGATAAGCGTCTTCAGGTTTTGCAGTTGTGTATCTTAGTAGCACATACCTTTTCCAAACCCTTGCCTTCTCTGTCAAGGGCTCCAACCCACACACAGACACACAGCTCTCCCAGGTCCGGTAGTGGGAACATGAGATGGTTGGATCAGTCACTGCAGGTCAGTGACAAGGAGTTTATGGTCTGGGGTATGCCTGGACAAAGAATCCATTGAACAATTTCAGATGAGAACAAAATAAGTGGAAATCCCAGTCTGCCTACAGACAGTTTAGAGATTGAAATAATTTTTAGAATTAATTGGTTTGACTAGCTTCAACCACAAAAAGAGAATGAAGACATGGATCTGTACAGAGCAGAAAGGCACATAGCACATTAACTTAAAGCATGACCGAGCAGCTGACTAAATTTGTAATCTTGACGTAGACATCCCTAAAAAATCTAATTAGGAATAAACAAACACAGGAAACACTTACTCCTTATATAAAATCGAAAGCTACTTTTCATTAAATGTAACATCATGTTTTGAGTTGAACTGTTTAAACTGTATTCTTAGTCTAGCCGGTGATCAGTTTAGAACACATACTGTAGGAGCTTTCTTGGCATATAAATCCAGCAGCTACAGCTCATTTAGCTAGGCTGCCTGTCCTGAGCTGCATTCAGCAGGTGAATTGCAGTTTGGAGTGGGCAGGTCGCAGGTGTATCTCATGCATACAATATCGAAGACACGACATATATTGAAGATATTGAAGACACAGAACGTCACTTTGGATGTGACTTTGAAAATTGCTTCCACGAAGGAGAGATGTAGCCGGCCCATTAGAAGCGGT
This sequence comes from Brachypodius melanocephalos, assembly GCA_013398615.1. Taxonomy (NCBI): domain Eukaryota; kingdom Metazoa; phylum Chordata; class Aves; order Passeriformes; family Pycnonotidae; genus Brachypodius; species Brachypodius melanocephalos. The sequence continues at coordinate 5,636,775 of VZSR01001342.1, forward strand.
GAGGGGTTAAAAACTGTTCCCTTGCATTTATTTCTGATATTGGTAGAGGGCTGAAAGCACCAGCCCGCTGATTGATGGGTTCACATGGGGCGACCTTGGCGTTAGCAACGCGGCTCTGGTTGCCTGGTAAACACAGGCAGATGGATCCAGCTCCAGTCATTCTCAGCAGTGACGGATGGCAAAGGCATCTCTGATCCGCATCACACCCCACAGATCCCATGAAAATGACTTGGCACAAGGTGGAAGGTATCAGATTCGGGTGACAAATAACTACCTGACATCAGCTGAGGCCTCTTCAGAAAGGTTATGCTGCAAATAACCGGCTTTTACGTAACTTCGCTTTCATGAAGCAGTAGAAAGACACGTTGGTTATTTATTTATTTATTTGAGAAAATGTAATGCAGCCACTGTCTGATAAAAACTATTCATTGGGAATATATACCCAGCTATTCCAGCACTGTCTAGGGTTCAGTGTGGTTTTAGAGGGCTTTTGTTTGTTTGTAAGTTTAAAGCATGCATGTTTTAAATAGTTGCTATAGTTGATGTTATATGTACATTTTCAGTGTCAAGAATTGGCATTCAGACAAGACATTTACTCAGAGCTACTGTGATTTCATGATTCCTTGCTTTTCTGACCCTTCTGTTCAAAAGTTCTTGACTTTTATCCCTTCTTCTCTTTTCATGGGTCAGCTGCTCCATCAGCAAAACCAGCATTTTCGTTAGGTGTATGGTCAATAAATACTCATCTGAGCTTCAGACCTTTGTTTTCACAAAGCAGCTTGTTTGTGTATAAAAATGACTGGGGCAGGCATGTGTTGAGAAGGCTCTAAATGCTTTATGCCTCTCTTTAGCTAATAGGTGTCCCTTCCGCAGGATAGCATCCTCAAAATGTGTAGGGTGTGAGTGCATGTGTTCCTGCAGTGAGTTAAAATAACTGTTTGCACCTTCTGTGCTGCATGTTGCCATTCCTGTCAGGATAATCTGGTGTGGTTGTATCTGATAGGACATCAATAACAAGCCTAGAACTTGGCAAATGTCATCTCCCCAAGATGGAGTGTCTTGTTTCTCTGCCTGTGTTGTGCTGTAAAGCTTCTCTCACTATTTAAATCTTCTCCACTAAAGACAGCAAAAATTCCAGGTGGCCCAGAGTTGTCCCCTTGTCATAAAGCAAGCTTTTGGAATAGTTGAGGAAAAGTAGAATCAGCATAACATTGCCAATGAGCAAGGAAAACTTTTCACTTATTTTTCCTTCTGGAGGGGGTTATCTCTCTCCCTAGGATTTTAATCAGATTTACCATTTATCCAGAGCTCTGCACAAAGAATAAGGTTGCCTATCCTTCTATAACCATGCCTACAGGCTTGCCTCCTTGTATTTAAATTTATTAGTTTTTCACCTGTTTTCTGTTCAGTTTTCCTGCATCAGTAGTCTCCAGTGCTCGTGTCTTTTTTCCCATCCCGTGCCCCTCCTCTTCCTTCCTTCCTTCCTTCCTTCCTTCCTTCCTTCCTTCCTTCCTTCCTTCCTTCCTTCCTTCCTTCCTTCCTTCCTTCCTTCCTTCCTTCCTTCCTTCCTTCCTTCCTTCCTTCCTTCCTTCCTTCCTTCCTTCCTTCCTTCCTTCCTTCCTTCCTTCCTTCCTTCCTTCCTTCCTTCCTTCCTTCCTTCCATCAAAAAGAGTTTTGTTTTCAAGGTCACTCTGTGAATGTGGGTTCATTCTCATCTTGTACAGAACCTGTACCCTGCTGCCTGGAGCGTAAGCTGCTTTTGCCTACTCGATCTTGGAGGCAGACAATGCTGCAGAGATGCAGTAGCTGACTGCAGTTCTCACAGCATGCCATTTTCAATGGTGTTACTGAATTTCTAAGAAATTAGAGCTGAGGCCCTGAAACTGGCTTAGTTTTCTTTCAGCAAAGCGTGCTGTTCTCTCGGCACCCTACGTCTCTGGTGTGTTTTCCCCTTTTTGCCTGTGGCACTCCTCTCACCAGAAAACCTAACTGTGATTGATTTTCAGCCCTTTCCCTCATGTCCACACACTTGTCTCCACCAGGCAGAGATCTAGCTGAGTAATGCCAGAGGTAGTTCAGGAAATAATTGCTGGGTAGGGCTCACTGCAGACAGCAGGGGTGTTGGACTGCAGTACGCCAGCACCTCCCACACTGGCATCCCATGGGAGACACAAGATGGGGAAAGAGCTTCAGCATGAAGCTCCACATGGATCCATGCAGGTGGGGAAGGGGTGGCTGTGCCACTTGTCCCCACACAGAGGAGCACTTGGAGCAATGGTGTGCACTGCCAAGTGTTATGCAGAAGTTCCAAGACACATGTCCTTTGCAGGAGCTCCCAAAGCAGCCAGGCTGGGTGGTGCCCTTTCTCCAGTTCAGTGCAGGGTGTAGTTTGTTAATCATAGGCAGATGAAGCGTGAGGCAATTTTTTCCTAATTTTATCTATATAATTGACAATATTTCCTTTAAAATGGCAAGCTGAAGATTGGGACATATTTATCAAGTCCTTTGAACTGGAACAATGAGCTCTTTAATACAATCCCAGGGTATTGTGTGCTCCTAAGAATAAATCCTGATGTTTGGAAAGGGCGTATCAAACATAGATGGTGCTGTTTGAAGCTGGCTTTTGAGAACGAATGGTGGCTGCTACCCAGGGCTGTGTGTCAAGGGCACTCTGTTTTCACAAAGCTGTTTGTAGTCTGAAGCACTCAGCTGAGTTTTGTTTAGTGTCCTCTAGTCAGAATAGTCAGAAAAGCGGTGCGATGCCGAAGGGTAGTCACAACCAAAACGATTCCAGCTGTCAACACAGTGGAGAGACTTTTAATTTTGTGGGCTCTAGGCTAAAGACCAGAGTGAGTGGCTGACTCAGTGGTGCATGAAGTTCCCCGACTGGGGCTGAAGGAGGGCGTGGAGCCCTGGAACTCTGTGCTCAGCACCTCAGCAGCAAACCCAGCACAGTCAGCAAGGTCCGTGACAGCGCTGCATCGCCGAATCGGAGCAGAGCAGGAGCAGAGTGCAGTCATCTCTCAGGGCTGAGTCTGGGGTGTCTTCTGCAGACTGGTGCTGCTCTTCTGATTACAAGACTCCATCCAGTGCAGTGTCACATCACCACAGTCCCTGAAAACTTAAGCTCAGTTCCAATTTACTGTCCCATGCAATGTTCTTTCCCATATGATCAGGTCAGCAGGCAGTGCGCAGCATATGTGGATTGCTTATCTCCTCTTTCCAAAGTGCAAACCATGTGTGTGTGCACGTGAGAGTGGAGTGCACTGTCTAGGGAGGCAGCCCAGGCAATCCTGTCCAAACAGGTCTGTTCCACTGCAAAGGGACTCCATCACTTCCAGATGAGAGATGGCACAGAATCAAGTCCATTTTATAAATTAATGGTCTGTATGGTGGTGCACTTATGGAGTTGATCCTTGTGTGTTTCTTCCAACTCCAGATATCCTGTGATTCTCTGCAGGGTTTAAAATATGGCAAATACCACATACTTAGCAACCAGTAGTGTAAGAACTACAGCAGCAAAAAATCAGGATGTGGAGGAGGCACTATTAGTTAGATGAGAGTGGACCACAGTGATCTGGTACCAGAAGCCAGAATGAACCAGTCGCATGCTACCATCAAAATCCCCCAGTGAAACACTGAAGTGAAGCTCAGATGTATTAGCACCTAGAGACACTCCACAAAACTGTTGGAAGACATGAATTTTAGTCAATTTTAAGTCTTCTGCAGCATTTTCATTCTGCTCGAAAGCAAGTGAAATAACTGGAGTCATGGAGCATGGAAAAATCCCTGCCTGTCAAATTCAATATGGATACATTTTCCTTGCTTTTCCTTCTAGGAAACTTTCTAGGCAAATTCACAGCAGAAATGTGTTACAAATGCTATGTGTTGTCACATATATCACTTCATACTGTATGAAATGAAAGAATTTTGGTAAATTCAACCAATTTGCAAAAATCTCTTTTGCTCTTTGCAGTGAAAATAAATTATTTATCTTCATATTTACACCTAAATAGTTTCTAGGCTATAAGCTGCCAGCAACCTCAAGCTGCAGTACTGCTGGGTCAAGTACTGTTTAGTCACTTGGGGTATTTTAAATACTAGCTGTAAGTTTATTCTGCCTTGCTTTGGCAAAGCATTTGACTGTGCTTTAGTAAAAACAATTCAAACCATGTTTCCGAGCAAAGACTGCCTTTTTTTTCTTTTCCCTTATTCTATCCATTGTTGTTATATGGAACTTTTACGAAGTTTTTAGCTAGTGAATGAATTAAGGTCCTGGAACCATCAGCCAGAAGCTGTGAGTGGAAGTTTTTGTGTACTGAAAATGGTCTTGTGTGATAAGTTTGATGTTGCACTCCAGACTTCCTTGCACTTACAGTTTCTAATTCCTTCAGGTTTCAAGGAGTAAAGGAGAACAACAAAACACTGAGAACTGTCTCTTCGTGCAAAGGAAGAGGTTTGCTAGTTTTGGCAGAAGGCTTTGGATGGTATAAATTTTGGATGTGGGCAAGTATGATGCACTCTCTCCCTTTAGTCACAGCGGGTGGGATGCAGCTGAGCAGATGTGGACATCTTCCTCTGAGCTGGATGTCTGGATGTGCAGCCTCCCTTTACACAGCGCTAGGTACCTCATGGTTATGTAAATGTCTAAAACAATGAAACGGATCAGGTCCTAAAAGTATTTATTTCCCTTCGTGACTTTCAAGAGGACCCAGAGCAACCCACTGAGGTGATAAAATGCTTCCTTGCAGACACCTGAAATTAGGCATGTTTAATAATACTCTAACAATTTGATCCAACTGCCTTTGATGTTAGCTTCAGACAACATCATTGGGTGTTTTATAGGTCTTTAAAAGGATTTGATGTGGAAGGCAGGGCAGGGGCTGTCAGTCAGATAAGTGCAGGTAAAGGAATATTTATTGATATTTGATGATGCCATGAAACATTGCTGCAGCAGGTTAGCAGAGCAGTGCTGTGCACATCTGCGACAGCTGACACAATGAAATGATCTCCCCTAAGCAGGCAGATGGAGACTGAGACCTAAGTCATGACCATGCTGGGAATACCGTGGGTGCTGCTGGGGATGGAGCAAAAACACAAACTGTTTTTATCACCCTGTCAGATTTATCCAGTGAGCTTCCTTAAAACCACAGTCTCCTTTCAACAACTCAACTTTCCAGCTGGGAGTTACAAATGCCTGAGCTTTTGCGTCTCTCAGGGATTCTCTTTTGCTGTGTTTGGCTTTTTCTTCACTGTCTTCCCCAAAAGCCATAGCAATGACAGTAGTGGCTATGCATATGACATGTTTTAATTCTGTTTGCAACCACTTCATGGTACGGTTAGCACTAATCATGGCCTGTGCTTGCCACAACAGAGTGGGTGCTTGTAAGTCCAAGTGGCAGCTGGACATCCATCTGCTATTCATGAGCTTGGGCTGTGTCCCCAAACACAGTTAATAGTTGTCTGATAGCAGAAGTCTGCAGCAGTTTGCTTCTGTTTTCCATAAGTGAATCTCTCCACTGTCCTTCTGGAGGGTCCAATTAAGCAGATGGATTCGCCTCTCCTGGCCTGTCGTCTTCCCATCTCTACATTGCAGGAAAGCCCTAAATGCAGTGTGCCTGGCAGAGGTGTTCTGAGGGACCAGCTATGGAAGCAGAAATGCCACCTTAGCCACTGGTATCAAAGGGCCTGCTGCATCCCTCCGTTCTTCCTCATGAGACATCCTGGCCCTTCTGTTTGGCATCCTCGTTAGCAGAGGAGAAATGGAGTGTCTGAGGAATGGCATTCTTGCATCTCTTTGAAAGCTTTTATGGCTGTGATGATGAACGCTGCTATTGCCTCCTGTTCATCCCACCACTGAGCCCTAACTGGAAGTGAAAATGAAGAAGGAGGAGGTAGCAGCTGCTCAATTGCTGGTAGCAGCAGCTCAATTTCACAAGCAGAGATACCCATGAAACTTGGGAGAGGCTGAGAGTCTCTAGGAGGCAGCATTTGCACAGTACTATAAGGAGAGGAAGAGGAGAGGTGCAATATGCCCTGATCTCTGATGACTTCCTTCTCCCTTCAGTGTGTAGAGCATGAAAGCACATGGAATAAAATTCCCACTGTTGAAAATATCCAGGAGGAATGACTTTACAGGCTGTAAAATACTACTCTGATAAAAATTTCTAATAAAGCTGGATATTTTTACCAGCTAAACTCAGATTTGTCTCCAGAATCCTCCCCATCTTAGAAATAGGCTTGAATAAATGATTCCCATCACACAAGAAAAGTGTCTTGCTCATTGGAATTGTTGGGTTCTTCAGTTCCCTTCCTTGGACAGTGAGTGCCTGACAATGAATGACAGCTCTTGAAACACAACACGGTCTGCTGGCCCAGGGGGAACCTTAAAATACACAAAGGGGACAGATGTACATGGCTTAGAGCAGTGCTTCCTGTGACAGTACAGGACACTGACATTTATATTTCACTTACATTCAAAACTTCTTGTGGGCTCCCTTTCCCTGGGTACAGCTGGGTTTTCCTTCATTTATCTTTCAAGCAGCGGTGGAAACATGGGAGCTGTTACGATGGAAAGCATTTGGAGCTAGTGAAGCTCCAGGAACAGGACCCCCAGTGGAGATGTGTCATGCAGGACAGCATTGAATTTACTGAAGAGCTTTTGCTGTAGACTTAGGATCCCAGCCCAGATCTGTGTGGGTCTGTACAGGTGGACACGAGATGGACCCTCCTGAAGGTAACAACAAATCTCTTGCTTGTCTTGTCCATACAGCAGGGACACTGGCTGGCTGCATCTGGGACATTTGCTCAGCTCTTCCTATGGCTGACAATCATCTGGACCACATCAACACCAGCAGCTCCAAAGTCTTACCCCGGGTAGGAAAAAGACAGATCCTCAAATGCTTGGATGTCACAGGCTGTTTTTCCATGGTGTTGTAACACTGCATCCCCTGGTGCAGGGAGGCAGAGCTAAAGCATCTCTGAAAGGGGAAGGGAAGCCTGGACACATCCTTGGTATCTGTCAGGGCTGCAAACAATGCTGGAGAAGTCTTATGTCAGAAGCAATCACAAGCTTTGATCTGATGCATCTAAAGCTCTCTGAATCCTTCACACCTCCTCAAAGCCTTTTCTCTTTCTCAATTGACATTTTTATAAAGTTCCCTGCTGCTCAATCTCAGATAACTACGTTGCAGTTTAAATCACTCATCACCAATCTGTTGTGCCCCTCCAGATCAATTACTTCCCTCCCAGCTTAGACCATTCTTGAAAATTTTTGCCACCTCCTATAAATATGGCTGTGAGGTTACAAAGTGTCAGTTCTCCTTAGAAAGATGATTTATTAAACAAGTAGAGAAAGAAGATTTGGGCTATTTTTAGGTGTCTTTCTTTGATGCCATACAAAGATCTTCTCACCATGTTTCCCTGTTCTGCTGTGCTGTCTCTGACTTTTCACCCAGTGGAAGAGGCATCCCAGTGGTCCCGTGTGGCTCCCACCAAGCGTCTTTCACTGTTCAATTGTGTTATTACTGATTTATTTTTGTGTTCTGCATTAGAAACAAGGGGCATCCCACAAGACTTAGGTTGCCTGAGATAAGTGCAGCACTCAAATGACACTGGCAACAAAGAGTTTACAGTATGCCACCCATGCACTTTAACTGAAGCATCACTGAAAAGCCCAGAGACCAGATGAGACTGGCTCAAAGGGAAAGCTGCAAAATATAGTCTTGAATAGGGAAGACTGTTTGAATAGAATAGCTTCTTATCAAGAAACTACTATTTTTTTCAGGGCTAGAGTTACCTTTAATGAAAAAATCTTTATCTGAAAGAAGAAGGGTCTTTTCCCATGAATGAGGCTGGACTGACCTAGAATAGCCAAGAGCTTGGCAGCTAAGGTATTAATGTTTACAGGAGAAGAGTTGGGCTCACATATCTGAGCTAGAATTTCAATTTAATTTTGAGCCCCTCACATGCTGGGGTCAATGACTCAAGCATGTTGTTATCAGGAATTTCATCTACAATCTCTGTCTTTTTGTGGACAGCTTTAACAGGTTTTAGGAATACCTTAGTGCAAAACCCACAAAATTTGTTAAAAGCAAAAAATATGGACAAGGTGGAAAAGCCATCTGCATCCCAAATGCTCCAGTTATTGGCATTTTCCAGGACAGAGCTGAAGTACAAAGAGGTTCAAAGGCTTTCTCTATATTACTCAAGGGGTCAGCAGCAAACTGATCTAGGACACCTCATTCTTGGGGTTCTTTTCCAGATGTCAGAACTATTTACTTCTTCACTTTAGTTTAGATCCCAGAAATCACAAGCCTGAGTTTTGTCCTTCCTAGAAGTCAGCAAGCATTCATTGTGTGTGGACTGAACAAAGCTGAGTCACAGGAAACTGTGGGTCACCTTATTCCCTGTCAAGCCTCTCACCTTCCCATGGAGTCGAGGCATCGTACTTCTGCTCAAGAGGTTATGGACAAGAAGGCCCTGCAGGCTCCTTTCAGAACTCTAAAAATAAGACTTCTCACAATATATAGCAGGACTAATTAAGTTTTTGCTATTCCTCCCACAGGGGGTTATCAACATAGTTTACAAAGTGTCATCTTTTAGCAACTGCTCAAGAGTTGGCTGTTTCCCATCTCATCCCCTCTGACACATTTACATGTTCTCTTTATAAAAACACACAGATAAAAAACCTCTCCCTCTTGCGTCTTGAATATTTTCAACCAAAGAAAAAAAAATTCTTGCCAAGTTGTTCAGTAGCTGGAAATGACTTGTCACGTCCACAGACCAGAAATTCTTTTTCTTTTTATATGACTAACCATGCTATGATTAATGGCTCACACAAATAGGCTCAAAATAAGTCTGGCACAAATATAGGGAAGGAGAAGGGTAAATGGGATAAGGACTGGATGGGTCTGTTGCAGGACATCGGTGGCGTGAATGGCATAGCGGGCACAGAGGAAGGAAAAAATGTTTCATGCTATTTATAGGCCAAAATTACAGCTACAGATGGTGAGGCTGTCATGTAGCAGGGGCTCGGGACATGGAGAAAAGGCAACCTGCACTGCACAGACTTGTCTCTCCTTGAAAGCTGCTGTCTCTCTGGAAGGTACAAAGGTACAAATCATTGCCCCAGTAGTAGGGCAATACATAAAGCCTTGACTGAGGCTTTATCCATATCTCCTGGAGTGTTTTTGCCCAGTATTTACCATACAACATATTCTGCTATCCCTTTTCCACAGGCAATGTTTTCCGGCTTCTTTTGTCAGCTGTTACTCTGTTTACATTTAACTCATATTGTACAGTGACGATTTTGAGTGGAAGTTATCAGAAATTATCAGTGTGCCAGACACACAGTCCTAGCAAATGGGGACAAGCGTGTCCCTTCAGTGGGGTCTGAGAAGAACAAACTCAGAACTGGTGAAGTTTGTAGGGAGACAAAGCTGGAGGTGTGGTGAAGGATGGGGACGAGGGGACACTCGTTGAGACTGCTGATTCGGGCTTGATCACCTGAACAAACCCTCTGAGCAAAACTCAGCTCAAATAAATAAATAGATAAATAAATAAATAAATAAATAAATAAATAAATAAATAAATGCTGGGACATGCATCTGGTAGGACAGAATGGAAAGCTCTCTCCAGTGTGGAAAGGTGGTCACACATCCTGGAAAGCAGAGACTCTGGAAAAGTCACGAGGATGGATAACTCCAGGCAGATGGCTGAGGCAGGAAAGCACGTCAGACACTCCAGCTCAATGATGAAGATGAGGAATGGAAAATGAGCAGTCCAGTTTTCTATCAAGAAGCAGGTCACAGTGACAAGCTGTTATGGCACAGTCATGTGGCCTCACGGACAGGTGGGACCAGAGAGCAGAGGGGAGCACTGGACATGGCTCTGCACAGCCTTGGAGCACCTTTGCTGCTGCAACCCCCGTGGCTCAGCTGCATCCCAGAAATATCCCCTCCTACAGGATTCCTGGTTGCTGCTGGGAGCAGGATGCAGCTGGCAGAGCTGGCATGGCTGTGGGCTCTCATGGGCCAGGTTAGCCCTGTGTTTCTTACAGAAACCCCACTGCAGCTGTGAGTGACAAACTGTGTCACCGGGAGAATACTTACCAGCGATTTCTAAAGTAGTTTTGCCGTTATTTTGTGTCTGAAACGATCTAGAATGACTCATGTTTCTGAAATAAGAATAACAAGAGTGTAATTTCATACTTTTTGCCATGGTGAAACCTCATTAAAAACGATGAGGTGTTTGGATTTGATTCTGTTTGCACCTTTCCACCTCTGATGGCACTGGTTCCTGGGGATAGGACTCTTCTTTGGGGACTAAACAGAACTTTGGTTTCTGGGAAACAAAAATCCTTTTGACAAAAAGTGTGAAATACTTTTTTCTGAGGGCCCAAAATAAACAAAATCTTTCCCTGTGAGCAGTGATGATACAGAAGGTGTACATAGGCCTCTGTCAGCAATACATAAACATTAGATTTCTGCCACAATGCAATAGCAGAGTTCTGTCTCAGGGAAGCAGATTGCCTCTTTTAAAATGGAAAGCCAGAAAACTGTGTGGATGTAATGAGATGTTTCTCAGCTTCTAGAGTATTACAGGATTGTCATGAAGCAATAGAAGTTCTGTGAATTCATTAAGGCTGAGATGAAATGTGTCACCTTTTCCTCTTGGCCCTCTCTCCTCCAAGAAATTAGAAAAAAAAGGAGCTTCTAGTGAGCTGAGCTAGCAACTTACAGAGTTATCCATAAATAAATGCTCTATGGCTTCCTCTGTCCAACTTGTATTGGATGTTATACAACTCACTGTAATTTAAATACCACCAACTATAGATTAAGCATATTAAGCTATATTTAACTATCCTGCCTTATATATCTTTGCTTGTGCTAAGATACTTGTCTATATATTTTTTGAACATGGATATGGAGTATGTATTATAGGGGGTCAGATTTTTCCCATGAATATCTTTTTCTGAATGGAAATTTAGTCTTCAAGAGCTCTGAATTTCCCTATGGCACTTTTGCTGGAGATTTTTACTCCCCACTGGGAAAAATAAAATGCTTTGTTTTGAATTAGCTCAACCTAAATTGAAATACTTTGGTTTGTCAAACTGAATTAAAACATTTCATGAAGGGGCAGTTCGGCTTTAATTTATGTCCACGAGAGTCACTATGTGCCTTGTGGACATTTTAATTTATAGCCCTCATACTCCCATAATGCATCATAATCGTCTCTCTCATTAAATTTTTGCAATGTACTCTGAGAGTCAGATGGCTGGGAACTTCTTTGGCTGAGCAAGATGATGTATCACCCTCGTGAGGCACCACAGCAGTTCCAAGGGACCCACAGCTACATGAAACCAGGCTGAAGCTAAACTTCTTCTGAGAAAGGACACATTTGCTTCTAGTAGAAACAATACTGTTTCGGCATTTCTTCCAGATGTGCATCCAAAATAAATTTGGTATCAGGACTTTCTGTAGAACAAAACATACACATTTTGACAACTTCTCTGTCTGATAAACAAGTCCTACCTTCAAGGCTTTAAGCCCTTTCCCCTCTCTGTTACACAGGAGCACACACTGTAGTTTTTGATGTAGCCAAGCATCAGTGACCTGCCACGTAGGCAGAATTATTTGACTTGGGTCAAGAGTATGAGGGGAATCTGTTGAATTTAAAAGAAAAAAAAGCTTGAAACTTCCACATCTCCCCGTGGGCATGAGAAATGGTATATCAGAGGTACCAGAGCACAGAAACAGATAAATTCTAAAAGATGTTTCTAACATTAAAAAAAAATAATAAACCATGAAAGTTAAGAATGTAATTTCAAAATACTGGGAAATTCAGGGTCACAATTGCCTTGGTGAGTCTATATCTGCTAGTTGCATTCTGCTAAGGCCTTTAATTACATCAGCACACAACACAAGACATAAAGCTTGGAAAATATTTACATTACAGCTCTGGATTGAATATATTCAGCATAGAAATGTGACATCTCTTGGAATGATGCTGAAAGAAGGCAGAGATTGTTGTGGGACTGGTGCTCAGGTGATGATGGATCACACGGTTTGTTATGAGCTGAGAGTCAGGAGTGCGTGGCATAAAGCCTGGATACAGCACAAAGGATTTTGACTTTGCATGAAATTACAGGAATCCAGTAGGGAATTACATAGGTTGACCTTCAGATAGGACACCATAGCTAAGACCTTTTCTTTTATTAGAAATGATAAGGCAAATTTAAGGTAAGATTTTCAGGATGGCTTTCTGCCAAGGCTGGCACTCCAAGAGGGAAAAGGCGAGAGCAGTCATCACTGCCAGTATCACTTAGGATACAAGAGCTATGGACAGTGTTTCAAGAGGCCGTATTGAATCACAGTGAAAAACCAGAACGGTGATTTTGTCTGGGTTTAGGATTAAGGGACTTTCCACTCATGTGGCTTTCGTTTTTCATTAAGTTATCAAGGGACAGGATGGTCGTGTCACTGAAATGTGGAGACCCAGGCTTCAGAAGACACCAGGTGTAGGATTATGCACAACACCTGACTGCCCTTTCCAGGGCAAAGTGTTGACATCTCTGTCTGAGCATACCTTGGTCCAGTGTCTGGTTCTCTCTGTCCTTGGGGGAACTATCCTAGTTGGATAAGTTAGCTACATGTAACTGAGAATTGTGTTAGATCTAATGCCCCTTTAAGGTCTCCCCGAGGACTGCTGTGAGGCAGCAGGCCTATGTTTAGAAGACCCCATAGGAGGCTTGTTTTGCCAGCAGAAGTGATGAGGTTTGCTGTATCAAAATTAGTGTGAGCTCTGGGTGCTGCCTTCCTCTGGCCCAGAGACAGAATCCTGTATCCTTGCTGCTTGTAACCTTCACATAAAATGCCAGCTGTCTTCCCCTTCTCTTTGACTCTTCAAGGTCATGAGAACATGAGATCAAGTCAGATGAAGCCAATTTGGTGCCATTTCCACTTTCTCTGGTGACGTATCCAGAGCACCCTAGAGGTGCATGCCACACAGACCCTCTCACACAATTCTTGTCTTCCATCTCAAAGCCTTTGCTGGTCTGTGTGTTTACTTAAAAGACTGTTCTGGCATTGGCATTGATGCCCAAAGCATGTCAATGGGGAATGTTGGAAAGCTACCCTGTACACATACCCAAAACTCTGTCATTGAAGAAGAGGATCATGGAGCACGCTAGCACAGAGACCCTGTATGTCAGGTGTGTATTCCTAGACTAAGGGGACACCAGCTCTTTCCACTTTGTACCATAAAATTCCAAAGCAAATAGGGAAGATCAGCAGTTCTGGAATCAGAAATGAGTACAGGGAAAACTCGTTCTCAGCTTGCTACCAGCCTGTAGTGGTCACAGAATGAAATAGGTCTGGATTTTGCATTTTAATAGTAATTTTGTGTTTTACAGACTTGGATATGTCAAAAGAAGGGCATCTTCTAGAGAGATCCTTTTTATGTGCCACAGTTTGTTCCTGAACTCACACCAACTGGCTCCATGTGTTGCTCTGTCTGGCATCTCCCCAGAGGAGGAGGAGGAGGAGGAGGAGGAGGAATGCCCCTCCAGTCCTCTCCCAGGAGGTGACCTCGATTCTTGAGAAAGACAGGGTTCAGCTGAGCCAGCAGAGCATGTCCATAAGGCAGCTGGGGAGCACGGGAAGTGCTGCATGGCTTCAGCAGGGTCCTGTTACACAGCACTGGCCATTGCAGGAAGAAGGGGAGAGGCTTGGAGAGCACAAGAGGGGCTGGAGCACATGAGGTAGTGCTGTGCCTGGTGAGCACCACCTTCCTGGTTTAAATTGGTGGTTTAAATTAAAGGAAGGTAATTATCATTATTTTTAGATTGGTTGGTGTGCAGAATTGGTACCCTATGCTTATGAAGTCTTAGTAGTGGAAATAAGAAAGGAAAAGATGAAGGAAAATGAGAAAATTGAGTTGGTCATGATGATAATACGGGCATAATTTATTGATGTGATATATAGTTTATATAGATGCACTCAGACATGCAGTAGCACATACAGAAGATACACATACAGATCCTGGATTTTATGCAAAATAAGAAATGTTTCAGGTAGCCAAGTTGTTCTGATGGGTCTAAGGTATCCGGTGCAGATTGACGCACTCAGTATTTGTGCTTGCTAATGCCAAAAGCCCATATGCTGTCACCTGACTGTAAGCAAAACATTAATAAAAATAAAGCACAGAAATTAAAATAAAATTACCTTTTGTTAGCAAAAGATGAGACATAGCTCACACCCTGATGCTGCTCCTAAAGTTGTGCATCTCAGGATGTGGAATTTTCTTGGAGAATGTTTGGGCTTGTAGCTCTGATTTGTGCACAAAACCGACCATCACGAGAAGAATCTTGGTCAAAGTGGTCCTAACAATCATACCAGGCACCGTAATGTGAAGACATACAAAAACTAAAAACAATATCTTCCTCTAAAAGGAAGCCAAGAGCCTGTGCAGTTCCTAGAGAACAAAACTTGGAAAGCAGCCCAAAAAAAAATCTATTGCATTGGTGCAGTACACTGGTACATGGGGCACAGTCTGATCATAGCTTAGTCAAACAGTAACCATAAAAGTCTAAATAACTTAAAATTAAATTATCTGATTACTTTACAGTCAAGGGTTTTTTGAAGAGAATCAGGGAGTTCTCTGAAAACTGGATTTAATTTCTCAAGTTTTGAAGAGTTGGAAGGATTCCAGTGAAATATTAAGAAGCTAGTCTGCTGACATTTTAAAGAGATAAATGGCATAACAGGGGAAGTTATAGGTCAGTTAGGGTGATATTGGTGCTGGGAAAAAATAGCAGTGGGACACAATCAAAAAACAGTTGAAGTACAGGAATTCAATTAGTGTTAGTCAGTGAGGTTCCATGGAAAAGAGATTCTACTAAGATAAATTCACTTTGTTCATTGAAAAGATCGTGTTCCTGGCTGACAAAGCTAATTCTGTTAAGGTAGGATTCAATTCCTTCCAAATGTGACTTTGAAATATTTTGAATTATGATTGAAAACCAGTAACCTGCCAAAGCACTATTCCACATATTAAGGAAATCAGAAATGAGTGAAGTGACTGAAAACTGTATTTAACAGTGGGGAAATCTTCAGTAAAGGTGTGTGTATTTCTAATGTGGTCCCACAGAGGTCTGGGTTTGGTCTATCACTGTTGAGCACTTTCACTGATAGTCTCAAAATAAGTATAAAAAGCATTTCTAATTAAGGTAGCTAATTGCACAAGATTTATACCATAGTAAATAAGGATGAAAGCTTCTGATGGATGCAAAAAAACCTGGGTAACTTGTTGGGCTGAAAACAGTTGAACATACACGAGTATGTCCAAATGTATATACAGCAACAAAAGAAAAGTGCATGTGATTAACAGTTTGAGGTTGGGCCACTGTGAATCCCAAGAAGAGTATCCATGGTGGGGGCTGGGAAGTGCTCTCAGAGCAGCTGTAGTGGGACTATTTCAGGGAGTGTTTTGGAATTACACCTCTGGGGAAACTGCTAAGCTGGGAAAGTTCCTGTGTTGTACAAGGTCACGCAGAAATCTCATGTCCCCGAAATCAGCTGTTCAGCTTGCCTGCTGAGAGCCTCCAGGCAAAGGCTCTGCCCAGGTTGGTTGGAGAGGAAGCTGTGAGAATGCCTTCCTTGAGAGAGCATATGCAGTGTGATAACACTGCCAGACAATTCCTACCTTCTTTAGGAGAAAAGTGGCCTTTGCATGTAGCTCACACGATCAAGGGGAAAGACTGGAAATTCTGGAGGAAGGAAAGGACAGCATGAGTTGAGCAGGGATAATGGTCAGGATGAAAGATTGGAAAGACTTAATTTGTGCCTCATAGAGCATCAGCATGAAAAAAATCTTTGTTGGACCTATACTAAATATATATATGTATGTATGTATGTATGTATTATGTTCTCTAGAAAGCTGTGGAGCAGGGAGGTGAAAATCCATTGTGTCAGCCATAAGTCACCTTTCTCACCCTGGTGATAGCCACTAAAAGGTCAAAAAGAAACACCCGGGTAGACTTTGGGAAAGATGTGAGCAATTGTTTTCCTGTGTGTGAAGGTGTCTCCTCATCCAGAGCTAAATTGTTGAAGGCCCTTGGACCTGGCATTAGATTTGTGTCCCAGTAGGCACCAGATTCTTGGAAGGGAAAGGTTCTGTGCTGGCAAAGGCAAGGTGATTCCTTTTCTGATGGGAGCCTGTGTTGTCACGAGCTCTTAGGAAGAAAAATGTTATCTTTGGCTGATATCCTTACATGAAGGGCCACATTTTAAAAGTGGCCTTGACCTGCCCTTGAAACTTGCACCTGCTCTCTGCAAGCACAGAGTTTCTGGGCAGAGATTTACTCTCTTCCATTGTTATAATTTGATTTTGCAGGCAGAGATACAGCCAGGCCCTTAATGCAAGCCATTAAAAAGCTCACAAACACACAGACTACGCTGCTTGTCTGCACACCAGCTTACTGTGTTTGAATTTTACGGCACTTTGGCTTTTGATTTCAGAATAGTGTGTACCCCATACTTGAACATGGCTCATGTGGGCATGTAAAAATTCACAAGATATTTTTGAAATGTCTTCCAATGTTCGCATTTCATTCTGTCAAATGAACCATATGAGAATTTGCTGGTAAATCAAAATCTGGTGGGATGCTTTGATTTGCCTACTGTTAGACTGCTCTGTGACCACACGGGTGGAGCTATCCAGGTAAAAAACAACTCTGATTAACTTCTGGTGAAGGGTTTGTGTCAGATGACAAAAATGGTTCCAAGCAAGACAGACTTCCAGGTGAGTGAAGAAACCAAATCTGTTCAGTTTAGAAAGGAGAGATGGAGTAAGTGAAATGATAACAAGAGCAAATCCCTGAATTTGAATATCAGCTTCAGATTTGAAGGTTAGCCTAAGGAGCGCTTTTTGTCATATTGTTCTTAGTGGATCTGTAGTGGTCACAAAAACCATCTGAGACTGTGCAAATAGTTAAATGAAATTCAAAAGTGGGCGTGCTGAAGGACAATACTCTCAGGCACATGCTGTGATTCTTGGGGATGGTTTGATACAGGGCCAGGAGCTGGACTACAGGATCCTTGTGGTTCCCTTCCAAATGAGCATATTCTGTGATCTCGTGAAGTTATGGTGGAAAATAATGTTTTTAAAAGCGATAGTATGAACTCCTTTTCTACTGGCAGAAACTAGGAAGGAGCTTTTCCCATTATTGCATTTCACAGGCTTGTCTACAGAAAGGACACCAGGACCTGTGTCATTCCCATTTGGTCAGGAGTGAAAATTGTCATGTGCTTCCAGAAGCAACTAGAAAAGGAAGAATTTTAACATTCAATAGCCAAGCATCATTTTGTGGGTCCTCGAGACACTTCTGTCTGAAATACCCATTTGCAAACAAGCAGAATTCTTGCTGCTCCTGCTCTAGTTGTATTGTCATACGGCAGTCTTATCCAAAACTTTCAAAAATCAAATGTGATCAAAGTAACAATTTTTTTTTGTCTTTCCATATTAAACCTTACAACCTTCTTCCCCTTCAGAGCATTTTTGTGGCATAGCTGCAGATGTTAATACAGTTGCCTAAATTCTTCAGGCCTTCCCTTGGGATGGAGTTCTTGTTTTTCCAAAACAGACACAGTGCACACAACACCTCATCAAATAGTCAACTACGCCTTTGATTTCATAGCAAATAACAAAGCTTTTACTGGAAAGCAATCTCAGCATATAAACAGTAGCTAAAAACATATGTAACTATCCAAATACTTCAGAACTGTCTATTAAAGTAGATTTCTATTTGCTGAAAGAGAAATACATAGAAATTCTGAGACCTCTTAAACCCTGGTGTGATTTAAACCCATTGTATGATACATACCAGTGCAATGTCTGCTTAATACTGTGGCCTTATCAAGTCTGTTCACCATCCACATTCTCTGGAAGCCGGGGATGATAGCAAAACATATGTGGGCATCTCTTCTGAGTTGCCTGCCAGATTAAAATGTTGCCAGTACTGATACGCACATGTGCTGTATGGAAGTTCAGAAAAGATCTTTGAGCAAACTATCAGAGATGCCACATCAAGGCTGCAATGATGGGTGTCTCTGAAGCAGAAGGTGTGACAAGTTATGGCACTCACAGACCCTGCAGAGTGACATGTTTGAAAAGGGAGGAACCAGCCTCATCAGGACTGCTAACAGAGTGATGTAACAAAAATTACAAAAACAGCGCAACTGTTCTGGGGGTGACAGATCAGACTTGTGGCCAGAAAAGTTATTGTCCCAGAGTTGAGCACCTTCATATTTGAAAAGTTAAAATATGATAAACTTACCTTTATTACTATAAACAAATGAATAATGTAAATGCAAACAGGTCACAGTGACATTTAGCACAATGTATTTTATGTAGCACAGGGTATAACTAGATTTACACTACCTTGATATAAAATGGGCTTTAAAAAATTTCTTGTATGTAATGCTATTGGATATCAAAAAGGGGAAGAAAACATGATAAAGTCTCTTTTATGAGATGGAGTAAGTGCAGAAAGCAGCCTGAAAATGCTCAGAACTTAAAGCAACAGGCTGTGGAACAGAGAGGAAAACTAGTGTAAAACTAGGAAGAAAATGGCTCACTGCAAGGTAGAAAGGAAACAGTTTATTGTAGGTAACAATTCTGGAAGGGTTTCAGAAGATGAGTGAAAGACAGTTATGACCAACATTTATCTAGAGTGCCTGTTGCTAGTCTCAAATCTGTTTAGGCATCATAGATTGTGGATGTTAAAAATTGGAGTAGAAAATAAATGGGAAGAACTAGTACCTTCTGATGACCAAGAAAATAGCCACGTAGAATATGTTTAACGAGCCAAAAGGCAGGCATGTGCCTCTGTTTCTGAGATCTGCACTCTTTACTGCACAGTTCATCACACCACCCACCATGAGGGGCAGAGGAGCTCCTCATGTTCAGTTTCACTCCTGTAAACTTTTGTTCAAGATTGTGTGTGTTGCCACTTGGCTTTGTGTGCATATCAACCTCTCTAAAAGTCTTGTGGACCTGGATAGCTTTTGCTGTTGTTGTTGTTCCTAGTAGAGCATCTTGGTGTCACTTGTGGTGTTTGGCCACTTGTACCTGTAGGGCTAGTGAAACACATGACCTCTGGAAGAGAGGGGAAGAGTGATATTCCATGGTAATGAGCCTAGAGCAGGAAAGAGATTTCTCCCGAGAAGGGAGAAGGGGTTACACAGCACAGCTCCAGCAAGCCCTGAGCAATCTGATTTGTCCTCACAGACGTCTTTGTTTAAGCAGAGGCTTGGGCTGAAACTTCCAAGGTGTCAGGATCCTGTGATTATAGGTCATGGTCACATCTTTATCAAGGGACATCAATTTACAATTTTCCAGGTTCCAGCTCCTGGGCACACTCTGATTATGACCTGATTGCGTGTCTAGATGACAGCTGGTACTCACCAACCCCTATCCAGGCCTGATTTCTTTAGAACAAGGGAGATGTGATGTGCCTCAGGAGTTCTCCCGGTCTACATAATGCAGGGGATTTAGGGACACAGGAGCCTTCTGCAGGGAGAAGCACCCAGAAGTGCTCAGCACCACAAAAGCTGTTCAGAAAGGCCTCCCAAACACTGTAACTCCAACACTGACTCAAGTAAGGGTCAGTAACATTTGCTGAGGCTGAGTTTGTCACTCTCACACTCCCCAGGTCTGCTGGTAGCTCTGCCTGCAAAGGTTCTAAGAAGAAACCTCTGTTGGTTCACCAGAGGCATTGCTACCTCTGAGCACTGGTGAAGATTAGGATGCCAAGTGGGAACAGACAATACTCTGTCTCTGGCTCCAAAGGACCCTCTAAGGCATCTGAATCTTACATCTAGCCCATTTTCTCCTGCCCCTGAGCCCCCCACCCTGACTACCTCCCATCCTCTGGCTGCTGAGCTCCGCTGCTCCCGTGCAAAGCTGCAGCCCATTTAAATCAATTCTGACACCTAACACCTCTCTGTTTTCTCAGCCTGCCTGCTCCAAATATTTCCCTCCAGCCTTGACAGAACGGGTATTCACAGGGCAGCTCCAGAATAACAAGTTTCCATTTTTTGAGACGGTTGTATGGGGAGCTTTGTGGTGTGGCACCTGGCCAACGGGTGATCATTTAGCTGGGGTAGCTCACTATTGGGTAGTTAATTTGACATGCTGAACAGAGTGGCTGGGCTCTCTCTGAAGCCCAGTCAGACACTTCTGGGTTCTCAGTATTAAATTATGCCTGATGTGCCATGCCAAAATATCGGCACTTGCGTGCAAACCTTGACTTCAGGGATGTTCATCATCCCAGCAGTGGCTCATTTGCTCTGACACAATCAATTTTCTCCAGCAGTCACTGGGACCATTACCTGCTTTACAGAAAGACGTGAGTTGCATTAGGCTGTCCACAACCTCTGCATCACTAAGCCGGGAAAAATAAAAAGGTGAAGACATAGTGGCGACAAACAGTGGTGATGAACCCATAAATATAAGGCTGGGAAGAGCAGGTCCTTTCTCAGTGGTAACAGCCCAGGACTCTGGACTGACTGCTTTCCCAGGAAATCTATCAAGTGTAGAAATGAGAGCATGGTTGCAGAGATGGATTCCCACTTTACACATGCTTTTTCCCCATCTCGTTTAGGGCTTGGACTGAATAATCGTTATCACCACATGGTAGCTATCAGGGACTAGCTGACACATTATAAAAACCTAATGTGGCCAATGCACATTGGAGTCTTTGCCAGCACCTGAATTGTTTGCCAGAACACTTTTGAGATAGACTGTTCTTGTGGTATTTGTATCACTGGCAAGAACCAGAAACAGAGGAAATCTGGAAAACATTTATCAGGCAAAGAAAAAAAAAATCTGTGAAGTGCTGTGGAGTCTAAGATGGTACTGAAACTCTGGTTCCTTGTTCAAATGGCTGTAGAGCTTGGGAGTCTTTTGGGGCCTCAGAACAGTATTTCTCACTTTCTGACTGTGTTAGAAATTACAATAGCTTGGTCTTGATAATTTATTTGCCCTGCAATTTTTGAACCACTCCTCTCCTAAAGCCTGTGCTTCAGCATTGCTGTCCTTCTAACTGAGGAAACAGGAGGATTGTGCCTACTGAACTCAGCTGCTTGGAAACCAGGGGAAAAATACTCAGACCATTAATAAAAATGTATTCTTCTATGTCATGTGGCACTGGCCTATCCTGTCTCTGTGCTGTCCCCAAACTGCATGCAACATCCTGAGGTCTCCAGGGAGCATTTGCTATCTGATTAGGCAGTTGCACATTAGGATGACAACTGCAACATAAACCAAAATAGCCATAAAGGAAACAGAATCATCCCTCTGGAATTGATTTCCACTGCCATTCATATCCATCTCTCACACAGAGCTAGTTGTGCAAAGCGCTGCAACAGGACTACTAGAGCCCTGTGATGGCAAACTGAGAAATAACTCTCTTGATAAACACAGTTGGGATCTGTAGCATCCATTCACCAGAAAAGTCTGATATTTCAAAGTATTTTTCATGCTATTGAATGGATGACAAAATACAGTTTGCCACTGCACCAGAAGCATTGAGACATCCTGACTGACTTCTGCCCGACATTTCTTACTGAGATGAATGTTTTTCCTCAGAAACTGAACTGGAATGTTTCCACTACAAGGGCCAGTTCATACTTTTTTGCAAGGCCTCAAGAGCTGTGGCAGACCTCTTGGGACCCTCTGTGTCCCCTGCATCATTTGTGGGCAAGGATCTGAGTTGAATTTCCTCTTGCCGTTGCTCTACTACGACTCTCCCAGGAACTTTCATTTTGGTGAAAAAATACTTGATTGATTTGAATTGCTTCCCTTACTTTTGGAAATATTTATATTTTCTCCCCTGCCTGGGCAAAGAATGTTGCCAAACATCTCAAGCAAATTTTGTGGGAATGCTAATGTAAAATCCCTTCAATCAGTTGTGTAAAAATGTATGGATCTACCTTGTAAAACCCTGTGGTCAGATAACTTTCAATGGGAAATTTGAGCCTGGCATTCCTTTGAGTTTTGCTTGATAGAGTTAAATACATAATTTTTGTTTCTTCAGCTTTTACTCACTTCATTAAAAATTTACAGTAGAAAATGACATCTTTCATAATAATCCAATGGACCACTGCAGAGTTAGTAAGACTCTGCCTTCAAAAACATGCAAAGAACTGGGAATGGAAGGAATGTCTAATCAGACTGCTACTAATGCCATGTGGCAGGATGTAAGGAGGAAAGAAGGAGGAAGATGTGCAGGACTCAAGAGCATGAGGGTTCTGAGCAAAATGGTGGTGCATCCAAATAGAAAACACATATATTTTGCTAGAAGAGTGTCAAATCCGTGCTGAGAACTTGTGTCTCTTGATCCCATGGAACACACACTTTTTGCCCAATGTGCTTTAGGATGTTTTGCTGTCATCTCCACAAAAGTGAATCCTGAAGTTTCCATCCTCTGTCCTAGGGCTATGCAGCCGCATTTACAGCAGAGTTCATGAGAATTATTGGAGCAGACCCTCATTCCTTTATGAGACGATGTACCTGTGGCTCCTTGTACCCATTTTAGGACTTCATAATAATTCTATGATCACAACTGCATTAGCCTGAGGCCAGTGTTCCTCACCCTTGCAGGGAGGCTGCTTCACAGCCAGTCCTTTCTTCTTGTTTCAGATATTTGAATGGTCTCCTCCGCTTCCTCTGTTCATTTCCACAAAGAATATCCCGCCCCTTTAGGTCTCCTAGCTGCTAGGAAGTCTTAATGTGTCTGGGTTTTCCAGCAGGAAAAAGTCAATGCCTCTGGCTGTACCTGCAGGGTAAGCAAAGAGTGAGAAGGTGATGTTTGGAGCAAGCAGCCTCCCCTTGGGAGGGAGCTGAGAGAGTCAACAGAACGCACCTGCCTTGTTCTCCTTTTCCTACGACATCTTCCTTTAAGATGTGGATTAAATGGTGGTGGAGGGAGGCCTCGGGCTCTTGGCTTGCAGGAGAGCTGTTTGTGCTACTGTGTCTTACCAAGCCTGAGGAAAAAGGAAAAAAAAAAAATAGTGTTCAGAAAACCCAGGGGGAAAACAGGAACTACCTGTGTCCTTAATGACTGACTGCAATTGCCACGTGGGTCCCCTGCTGGGTGCTAAGTGACCATGGAAATGCACACCATGGTCACAGCGAGTGGGAGCTGAGAAGCTGAGGAGTGCTGTGCTGACATGGCCCTTCTCCGGTGTGGCTGGAGGCATTTGGCACCTAATCCTTTCTGATCCAAGCAGATGACCTTTCTGAGAGCTGCTTTGTCACTGGCAAACACGAGGCCATGTGGTACCGAGGTGTCTGGCAGGCTGTGGACCATGGAGGTGAATAGGGAGAGCTGGTGCTCAGATGGAGGTGGAAGAGCTGCCTCTTTTCAGCTGAAGTGCTCTTAACGCGAGATTTTTGGAGCTCGCTCTTCAGTGTCTCCTGTCACCTCGTGACCTACCACTTCCTTTTTCCTCAGGATTAATTTAATTTGAACGTCAGGGTTTGCGGCTTAACCTCCCAGTCTGCAGGGGATAGGGAGAGGACCTGCATCTCAGTAAAATGCTAGCAGTGGCCGATGCCATAAATCAGAGGGATTTTAGAATCTGATGACAAACCGAATTCTTGTCAGAAAAGAGCAGAGCTGACCACTCCCAAACTGTCATCGAAGCCGGGTCATAAAAATCACAGCTGTCACCAAAGCATGCCGGGCCTCTGGGGGACATGCCATCCTGGGGACTCATCTGCTGCTTCCATGGCCAAATTCCAAGCCCTCAGGCACATTCCACTTGACATTTTGTCACATCTCTTGCTGGTACATCTGTTCAGGGGTATTAACTCTTCCTAAATCACTTTATCCTTTTTTTTTCTCAGAAAAAAAACAAGACTGTGGGAGATGGAGAGGTCTGAGCAGTGGTCTGTGGCACAAAACAGAGTCCAAATGTTTAAAACTTGGCAACATCTGGAGTAACTAATCCTGTAAGCAATGGTACTACAGCAACAACATCAGAAATACAACCTGTATTCTCATAAACTCTAAAAAACAACTCCAGCTCACATTTGTACATACAAAGCTACAAGAAATCTTCCCAGTTGTGTCCCTTTGAGCTTTGTCCACAGACATATCTCTGTCTCCAGAGGAGATGGGTGAGCTCATCATCAAGTCAGACCATGGTGACTGTGGACTGTACATTCTGCAGTGACAAAGATTCGTTCAGCTCAAGATCATCTGCAAGAGCAGAGACATTGAGGCGCCTTTCTCAAACCATTTGATTGGGTCCAAGCTCTGAGATGCCTCTGTGTGTGTGTGAATCAAAGTTTCACTATCCCACCTGCTCATGATAACCAAGCACAGTTAGTAAAATTCACAGCCACAACTTGTCCAGCAGGGATGGCAGCAGAGGGGCTGTGTCTTCAGCCATCAGAGGGGCTCTAATGTGCTCCAGAGTCACCGTTCCAGAATCACAAAATTCGAATGTGTGAGGGATAAAGGTCAGCTGGTCTCACTAAGGATGGGGAATGACAGCCATCTGGCCTAGGAGAACGTGGAGAGTATTTGCTGGACTTCTCATGTTACTAGTGACAAAACTACTAAGAGTTTCTAAAAATAATATGTGCTAATTTCTTTACATGCAGTGTCCTGCATCTGGGATGAGACAGTTCAGTACCAACTCTTGTGCTGGACAAGAGTTAAAAAAGGTCAATGTTAATAAATAAATACAGTAATAATAATAACAGTAATAATGATAACAATGACAATAACCAGAACTGAATAATAAAAGCTAATTAATAAATCAATATCCAACACTCCCCCCACAAAGCCTTGCTTGAATATGGGTCTCTTTCACAGCAAAACTTTAAAGTCCCAAGTGTTCAGTGCACATTGTATTCCTGCTATACAGGCAAAATAAAGTATGATATTATGGATGGAGTAAAAAGTTTACAGTCTGTAGCAAAGGAAGGCATGAGACAGAAGCTACTTAAGCTAAACAGCAAAGGTTTTTGAACTTCCTGAATCATACTCTTGTCACAAATCTTGTGAATCTGGGAAAATTTGAAAGTTTTGGAGGATTCATTTGTTCGTGGGGTTAGGAAAGGATAGAGCCATGGGAAAATGTTGAAACTTGCAAATGCCCATTTAGTTTCCAGGATGAGAGTCCACAGTTTGCAAATCAAAGGCTCAGAGAAAGTCATTTGCATTGAACTTCTCAGTAAAAAACTTGCCTCCCTTTGCCCTCAGCATGCTGCAAATGCCCTCAGTTCTGTATAACTCTCTAAATGAGCAAGAGCTGGAAGCAAATTCTGTTCATCTGGATTTTGCCTAGTTCCCTGCAGGTATCAGAAGGGTGTTTCTCTTTGGTGTTCTGATGACCAGACACGTTCTAGTGTGCTTTCAGGCTTTTGGGGTAAGAAGTAGCATTTGTTTTCTTGCTTTGCTTTTTCTTGAGAAACCACAGAAAATAAAAGGCAGCTCTTTGAGTGGGAGCTGGTCTGTGCTCCAAAGCACTTCTGCTGCAGGTGCCTGGGGGTGACACCCTGTCCCCCTTTGTGCAGGATCACAGCCCCTGGCTCACTCAAGGTGCAAACAGGACTTCCCCAAGCTCACACTGGCACAGCGTGGGAGGTGGTTTCACCTTCTGCAGTACAGGATGCACTTTGTTTGCAGGGCTGTGCTTGTGTTCGGGGAGGCTTCCCTGCTCCTGTTGGGATACAGGGCTTTTCAGAAGATTCTGCCATGCCCTGTCCTTGGCTTTGTTCAGGCTTTGGCCTTGGAACTGAATGTGAAATGATGCAGATAACGTGTGTACCACAGATCAGTGACACACAGGAGGTCTCAGCAGACAGACTG
This sequence comes from Brachypodius melanocephalos, assembly GCA_013398615.1. Taxonomy (NCBI): domain Eukaryota; kingdom Metazoa; phylum Chordata; class Aves; order Passeriformes; family Pycnonotidae; genus Brachypodius; species Brachypodius melanocephalos. The sequence continues at coordinate 5,662,663 of VZSR01001342.1, forward strand.
GTGAGCCCTTCTTGCCTGTCAGTCTGTGAAAATACTCCCAAGAGTAACTTGAGAAGATTCTGAACAATTTCTAAAATCTTAAGGTCCACAGATCAGGTGCATTTTACTAAAGAGCTTGAAAAATACCTGCTGAAGAGGGCTCTGAGCTATTCCTCTTGCTATTTCAAGGGTCCTGGAAGAGTGAAACAGTTCCAGATAACTGGGGAAAAACTCGTTGTTCCTGTGTTCAGGGGGATAAATGGGATTGCTCAAGCAAACACAGGCACATTAACCTGGCATCAATCCCAGGGAAAATTTTACAAAGACACAGAGGAGACATGACTGGTGAACAATTAAAGGATACTGATGCAATTAAACACCACTGGTATCATAACATGGAGAGCAAATCCTGTTGGAAGGAAAAAAACCATCTCTTTTTAGAGAGTGATTATGAAGTGACTGATACAAGTATGCTTGCTGGCCAGAGCACATGATTTGGTGTGATAACTTTCTGATTCAACTTGTACAAATGTCTACAGTTGTTGCTAAAGAATCTTCCTCTGAAAATGGGGAGGTTTCTCTCTCTCTGTCTTTGTCTCTCTCTTTCTTTAATGGGAGTTTGTTTTGTATAGGATTTTCCCCATTTGGAGACTCAAAACCATATGTTTTTGTTTTGGTGTATATTGAAATAGTTCAGTTTGCTAAATGCAGGCAAAGCCTGACCATAGCTATGTCTGAACTCCCATTCTTTGTGAGGAAATCATGAGGACTCTCAGTGCTTACTTGAACAACTTTGAGTTTATCAGTCTGCAACTAAATCATTCAGACAGTGGTGTTACTCAGCAGGCCTCTGGAGTTAGAACAGCAAATCTAAAGAAGAAATCAATAGCTTTGGAAGCTCCAAGCCTCTGAAGCTGGAGCATAAACCAAACTATACCAAATGGAAAGGGGAAAGACAGAGCTTACCAGGCACTCTCCCCAGTAGCACCTTATCTGCTAAGCCTTCTATTGCAAAACTCTCCTTTGAAAACAGCTGTTTCAGGCAACCAAGGCAAACAAGAGACAGTTACAGTAGTGCTCTGACTTCTGACAGCAGTGTGCAATGCTCTTGAGGATTAATAACAGAGGCAGCCTCCACCCTGCACTGTCACGGAGGTCTCGCCCCTGGCAGCACAGGCTGTGTGCTGGGTGGGTTAGAGCACTACAGCCCACCACAGCACAGTGGAAGGACAGCAGTGCTGTCACCCATCCACATTAGCTTGAAGTTTGGTCTTTAGGTTCTGCGAGTCTTCCATAAGTTGTTTTTGAAGGGTAAAATTAGAGTGTAAAGATCCTTGTTCCTCTTCATCCCCGTTCATTCTCACACCCATTGTCTCCCCATTACCTCTGTGGCTTTCTCAGTCTTCTCCCTATCCTTAGAAACCCTGAGTAGTTCTTCCCTCCCCATTCCCTAAGGTTCCTCCTTCCCAAACTGTCTTTACCCTTTTTTTCTCTTCCTTTGGTCCCTTTCATTTTCCTTTCTGGCCACCATTGTCCCCATCCTTTCTACCTCTGAGATTCCCAACTTGGGCAGGTTTCCACATTCCTCATCCTTGCTCCTGCTAGCTGCTGAGTTTAAACCTCTTGAAAACAATCTCTTACTCCACCACATCCTTTGACCTGCTGCATCTGGAAGCTGGTGGTGACACAGCTGCAGTGGCAGAAGGGACCTCTAGGGAAATGCCCACTCCAAGAGCTGCCACTGCAGCCTCACAAGCTCCCACTCAGCTGCCAGGTCAAAGGGTGGGCTTTTTTTCCTTTTTGGGGGAGAGCTGTGAGGGTATTTTGAATATTGCATCAATTGCCATTCATTGGTTACTCCTGAACTGCTCTGATCCAAAAGGAAAGGAAATCAAATGCAACTGTGCTGATCCCGGGTTTGCTGCTTTTATCCTTCAAAAGGCACTTAAGAAGTCACGCACATATGGCAGTGAAGAACCATCACAGAAAGGGATCGCATGTTGCATAGTAAATATTGACAGATATGCAGCAGATTTCTGTCCCACTCCTTTCTTTTGCTCTCTCTCTCTTCCTCTCTTCATTCTTCTATCTCAACAGCCAGCCCTGTTTCTGCTTTCTTCCATCTGGCAGCTCTCACAATAATCTCACCCACCTGTTAAATGAGAGAACGTCAAGTTAAATTTACAACAGGGCCTGGAAACAGGATGCTACAGAGAAGTATTTTAATTAAAATCCTCTAATTGAATGCATGCTTCCTTGTGAAAAGGGAGCTGCCAAGAAGGGCTTGATGTCACCACCTCTACCCCCATTTGCCACAAAAGGAGAGCAATTGAAACCAGCTCTCAAGGTGGAAAGAGGAAAGGGCATTTCCAGGGAGTTTTCCAGGGTCACCCTTGCAAAGCTGTGGGATGGTTCATGGGAGGCTTTTGCCCTTTCGCCAGAATCAGAGGTGAAGATGGTACAACAGCTGCACTGCTTCTGTCAGGCACTTTGCAGAGTAAGAAGCTGTCACGTGTGTGTAAGAATGGGGGCAATATCTGTGTGAAACCTGAACTCTGGATAGAAATATGACAAACGTAATTCCTGTCTGATGCAGAGATCACCATTGCACAAACAACGTTTGTGTTCTCCTGGGAACACTGTGCTCTGCTTTGCTAGGCTGTCAAGTGGGATTTTAAGACCTGGTTTGCTGCAGTTGCTGGAATAGAGGCAAGGATGGAGAGCAAAGGGTTGATATAGAAAGGAAGACGGCAAGACACATCAAGAGACAAATGTCTGGGGTTCCCATCCAAAGAATTTGGATGACCATACCTGGTGCAGCTGTTTGGTAACTCCAGATACAGCCCAGAGAGAGAGACATAACGGGGTGGGTAGGTCCAAAGAGCCAAAGGTGGGAGGCAGGAGGAAGTATTTAGGGAGAAGAAGGAATTAGCAAGTGCTGTAGAACTGCGTCACTGCCATGTAACTCTAGCTCTTCTAAATACTATGCAAATCCATCAACACCATATACTTCCTGTGAGCATGAAACCTCTGACTTCTCTTTCCTTGTTAGACAGTGGATAACTGTTACGAAAAGCGAGTTACAGAGGATAAAATGCACAGCACATGCCTCTGCCTAAAGGCACGGTGATACCAATAACAATTAGCGACATTCTGCAATATTTACGGGCTTTTCCATTAAGCTGCCCACAACATGTGGAGGGGAAGTTTGGCACCACCTCATTCCTGTGCCTCCAGGCTGGTAAAGGTCATTTCCCGCAGGCCTCAGGTCACAGAGCAGAGAAGTTCCCGGCACCCTCAGGTGTTAGCCAGCCCTCCTTCCTTGACGACAGAGAATCCTTTCATAAAACACATTTATTTTAGATTTCGATATTTTAATGCTTCATTGGCCTATTTAGAAATTGGAAAATCTTACATCCCCTCTTGAGAAATCTGGCAGGCACGTTTGGCTCCTGCTGGGAAAGCAAAACCACTGGCAAACCCTGCAGCCTTTGCTAAAATTGAAAAAGGACAAGACCAAGTGTTAAAGGCATTTTGAAAAGGCATTCCTTTTGAGAGTGCTGGGGAGTCAAAGAATGAAGACCTAGAGAAGACTAAATTTTTTTTTTTTTTTTACACAGGAAACTCTGGGTTGCCAGAATGACTTCCAAGAGAAAAAAATACAGCTCCCCAAAATGGTACACAGGTAAGGGGTCTAGGGTAATGGAGAATAGAGAGGCCAAGACTTTTGCCCTAAGTTTTTGAGGCTCATCTATACACTTAGCAGCAGCTCTGAGAAAGTGCTGTTGAGTGCAGTAACAGCCTGCACACCAGGAGCAGCATTTGTCTATTCTTCATCAACTCACATCACCAAACGAGCTCTGGAATGTGATCGAGCATTGCTTTGGTAATGAGGAGCAGAGCTGGGGGAGCAGGAGGGCAGGGCCACCACTGCAGATACTGTGGGTAGGCTAAGAGTAGGGACAGTGGCTGGAGAGAAGCTCTTCAGACGGATTGGAAAAGAACTACTGGCAATAGAGGTGACTCTGCCAGGCAGAGCTCAAAATGGATATTTTTATACACATAACGTCTTCTGCAACCCAAGATAATGGCAACTCATAACCCAATAACCCATAGAAGTTTAGCATGTGTTTTAAAGGAACACCTAGTGAAAATGTTCACTGGCTGAAGAACAATTCTAATCTTAAACCAGCACATCAAAATGGAGAAATGCCCTTGAGGACCGAACAACGTTTTTGTAAAAACATTTCTTTATGATCTACATTATATTGCTGTATGAACTACAGGGTGCTACAAAAGGTATTGAAAGAACTTGGAAGTAGGGTTCAGATTCTCAGCTGATGAAACATTTCTGTAGTTTGAAAAACTTGCATTTTGTTTCCTAGGAAATCTCAGGAGTTTGCAGGCATACAGTGAAATATTAAAATTCTGCCTAAAATCCTTTAAGTAACCTACAGCATCAGCAGTGTTCAGCCATTCACCCGATCTGAACCATGTGAAACTTCTTTTCAAGCAGTCAGAAGGCAACAGCTCGGCAGCAAGAGACAGCAAAACAGAGCTGGTGCCACACTACAAGCCTTGCACAGTATGCTCAGAGTGCCAGGAATATCCTCTCCTGCCCAGTTGTTATCAGGCTGTTAAGCTGATACATAAAAGAGTGAGAAGTGTTGTCACTTGCAGCTGGGATCAACAAGGCTGACTGAGCTCCAGAGCAGTGGCTATAAGTAGGAGAGTCGGCGTCATTGTCAAGAAAGTTTTAAAAGTGGCATAAAAACTAGAAATAAATAAATAGAAAGAAATAAACAGGGGTTCAGAGAGAGCAAGACTGAAAGGAAATTTCCTGCAAACATTTAGGTATTCCCTGATGCTTGTGATGGAGAAAGGGTGGATGTGAGCAATTCCAGAGACCGTGTAAGACCCTGTTGCTGTTCCAGTGAAGGAAACACTCACCTGGGTTCAAGGAGTGCCCAGCTGAGGAACTGTCTGCAAGGGGAGGTGAGACAGGTCCGTGGGTGGTTGTCTTGGATCTCCTGGTAGAGCCCAGCCCTGTGCTGCAGCTAACCTAGAGAAGTGGGGGCTTCTCTAGGTGCTCACAAGAAGTAACCCTGCCAGCATGCAGGGAGGGCACCTGGCTGCCTTCTTGTGGCTTTTGGCAGCCTCAGTAATTGCAAACGGCATCTGAGAAAGAAATGGCAACCAAGCTCGCCGTTCACCTCTCAAAGCTGTCACTCTGAGCTGGATGTGACGCCAAGCTGTGTGGCCAGAGCCCTGTGTGGGTGTGAGAAGCTGGCCCTGTCTTTGTCAGCCTACATCTGCTCTCTGGGGACCCAGCTCCAGTTTCTAATGCTGCCAGGCTGGTGTTCCTCGCTGCTCCACTGACTGCTTCTAAGGAAAATGTTAATCACGGGGATTAGTTACAAAGAAAAGACTGTGGAGCCCAAAGCACTCAGGTTTGTAGCACTGCTACTGGCACATTCCCCAGCTTGAAGCATGTCTGAGTCACTACCATCAGACAGATGAGTGTCATGTTTCTGCTGAGGGAGCACTGAACTTTGCAAACATTAAGGTTTTAATGGAAGAACTCATCTGGTGTGAGTGCATCTCTGGGGATGCCACATTGTCAAATACGGAGTGGAAGCCAGAGATATGGGTGCTCTAGAAGACCCTGGAAGTCACCCACGTTGTGACACAGTCAAAGGGCTCATTTGAAGGTATAAATGTCTGGATTGCATACAGCTGCAGATGGATCTGTGCCCTCTGCTAGAATATATCAAAATGCTTGAACACTTTGGGGCACTTGAGGTCTGGAGAGGGCAGGAGCACTTCCCATTGCCTAGCAGTTGCTTATCCTTCTCCCAGGAGGTGCAAGCTCCAGAGGACTAGGCTGGACCTGTCATCCCTAACCTGTAGCAGCTGTAACCACCCATCCCTCTGCCTGCCAAGGACCATATTCTGCAGGGATTCGTTTTGGAAACATGATAATGTAAGGAAGAATCCCAGGTGTTGTTCAGAGGAAAGGTTTGACTCTTTCCCTAGCAAAAGAGAGACAGATTGTATTGGAACTTCCGTCACATAGTGTAAGTTCACAGGTTATTTTGGTGACCAGGTGTCTACAGCCAAGCTGTGTTGCTGGGTTCTGGGAACATCTTCAATTTTTCTTCTGCTTTTGAAAGGTGATGAAGAACTGGGTGCTCCCAATCGCATCAGTGCCCTCAGTGACTCTTTTTCCAAGTTGGTTGTGTGCTCTGTCAAGTTCCTTGCTCCTTAACAAAGGTGACAAAAAACAGAGAAGCAGCCCCAACCCCTCCAACGCTCTCCCCTCACCTCTCTCACAATTTTCCTCAATGATGTGTGCCCCTCATCTCCTCTGCAGCCATTCACATCCTCATTCTGGACCATCCTCTTCCTGCATCATGCTTTTCTATGCTCCATCACTCACCCATGTCACTGGACTGGTTTTGGCCTCTTCCTTCCTGCACTCTGGACCCTCTTGTGCCCCTCCAAGATGTGACTTTAGCTAAATACAGCTCCCCATGTTGCCCCTCTTCCTCTCTCCCTGCCCCTACTCCTCAGGCTACCCCTAATTCCCTGTCTGGATTTTTAAGAAGCTGCCCCTTCTCTCTGCCTTTCAAGGCTCAGTCTCCTCTAGTTCTAAGTGACCTGCTGCCTCTTAGAGGCTTTCATTTCCATGAGCATCCAGTCAGTGGAAAACTATTGACATCTTGGCTGAGGACGGTCTCAATCCAAAGTTACTGGGAAATTCTACTCTGTTTGTCAAGAGTCTGATAGCAAATATTGGAAGATGGAGTTGTTTTAGTTACTGTCAGTTTGTATCAGCTGATCCTGAGGGAAAAACATCAATATTGGATAATTCAAGCCTCATCAAACACAGTCCTCCCTTTTTTTCTTTGCTTGGGCTCCCTGCTTTCTCTTGAAGGTTGCCCAGCCTTTCCTCTTTCCTCAGTGGGTTTTGCTTTTCTTTTTCCTTACCACTATTTTCTCCCTGGTGTTCAGATTATAATGAGGAGTAAATAATCTAAATTGAAAACAAAAGAAAAATAAAAGCCTCAAAAAACACCCTCAAGAAAATTATAGAAAAAGACGATCTTGAGCTGAACGAATCTTGGAGAAAGACTCAAAAACAAAGCGCATATGAAACTGCAAACAGGGTGGAGGGGGAAGAAAAAGGAAAATGCATGACAAATCCACATGAAGTGTCCCAGACAGCTTTTGTCTGCACAGAAATGGTTTTATGGGATTCTCTGCAGAAAAAGGAACAAAAAAATTAAGGAGTTGGGTTCAAAAGATCAAGTTGCATTTTCATTGATCTCAGACTTGTAAGAGCTGCCTCATCAATCACAGTTGCTTAAAAATTCCTATTAATGGCCTCAAGTGCTGGGGCTGCCCATATGGTTCATCTTTGTAGCATTTGAGCGACTCCCTGGGAGCAGCATGAGATCTGTCAGTGTCAGAGCTAGGCACTCTCTGCTCATCCCTGCATTCCTGCAAGTGGTGTAAGGAGAATAACTATCACTGCGAGCCCGAGGAGCTCCATCTGATCCAGGACACAAGTAGCAACAGAGGATGAGAAAAGAATAAAACCCAAATTACTTGGCTTTCAGAGATACTGAGAACTGCAGACCTGGGTGAAAGTCCCAGTCTGTGGTCCAGGGGTGTACGGGACAGCCTCAAGCCAAGGTGCTGCGTGGCATTGCACTGGAGTGAGCACTGCTTGCTCTCAAGGAGCTGAGAAGCACAGGGCTGGTGGAGGTATTCAGACTGGACAGGAAAATTCAGAGGATGTTTCCCCAACACTGCTCTGAATGATGTGGATTAACTCTGGGGTAGGCTGGGAGTCTGGTCAGGTACAGCTGGAGCTGGTGTTGTCCTGAGCAGCAGAGTGAGCGCGGTGTTCAGAGCTCTGCAGGTGTCCAGGCAGGAGCTGTGCTCCTCCCTGCTGCCTCATGCCCTTGGGCACCTTGGCTGCTGCCTTTGGCATTGGACATCCATAATAGTATGGGTAGAACACTAGGAATGTTCTTGATGAGCACATTTCCTCTCTTCCAAAGGACTATCCCATCCAGCCAGACTGACTTCATACTCTTAATACTGTCAGTTTTCCTCGGAGACAATTCAGATCCAAAATTCATCAAATCTGTCTTTCTAATGGGCACAATTTTGTCTTTGTAGTAAGTTCTTCTTTCTTGCATTGGAGAATTGTCATGAGGACGCAGTTTTGAACTGGATCTTCAACTCAAGTCCATATTGGATTTAAGTGTACAAAATAACTCAGAAATGTACACTGAAAATGACTATGCCTGACTTTGGCAAGAGTTAAAGCATTCACTTTGCCACTGCTGTCCCAGAAGCTGAGTTGTGTTTTCGGAGGCATGGAACAACTCTCCTGGGAGGAAAGGTTGAGAGAATTGGAGCTGTTGATCCTAAAGAAGAGAAGGCTCTAGGAAGACCTTATAGCAGCCTTCCAGTACCTAAAGGGGGCCCACAAGAAAGGTGAGGACAGATATTTTAGCAGTGTCTGTTGAGATATGAAAAGGGGTACTGGTTTTAAACTAAAGGAGGGTAGATATGGGACTAGATATAGGGCAGATCTGTTATTTGGGTTTCTTACAGCGAGGCTGATGGAACACTAGAAGAGGTTGCACAGAGAAGTGGTGGATGGCCCATGCCTGGAAATATTCAAAATCAGGTCTGACAGGTTTCTGAGCACCCTGATAAAGTTAAAGATGTTCCTGCTTATTATAGAGGGTGAGACTAGATGATTTTTAAAGGTCCTTTCCAACTCAAACCACTCTATGATTCTATGATAAGTATAGGTGAACAGTTTTTGGACCCTGAAATAAACACCAGGGACCAGCAGGTTGCTGCTTTCATGGAGAAGTTTTAATGTGAACCATGACTATTGATGTATTTGTTCCCCACCCTGCTCTTACTGGAACGGAATAAAGCTGCATTGAGCCAAATTCAGGTTGGATGTCAGGAAAAGTTCTTCACTGAGAAGGTGGTCAGTCAAAAGAAGAGGCTCCCCAGGGAAGTGATCACAGCAGCCTCTAGAAAGAGCATCTGGATGAAGCTCTCAGTAATATTGTTAAGTTTTAGGCATTTCTGAGAGGAGCTGGATGTTGGAATTGATGATCTTTATGGTTCTCTTCCAAGCTGAGATATTCTACAGTTCTGAGCTGTGGCAGAGCAAGCAGGAGTCATCAACAGAGCCGGGAGGTCCTTTGAATTTGCAGGGTCTTGCTGCAGAGAAATCTGCGAGGGGAGAACATTCACAGCCCCTACTCCTCTTGTGCTCTTGGTTTACCCCCAAAGGCATCACAGTTTATCAGAAAAGGTAAATACCTGTAGCTGAATGAGGCCAGTAGCGTGTCAGAGAGTGATCACTTCTTCTTCACATGGGCTGAGAGTTACACGGGATGCAAAGCTTGGCTCCTGCTCACGCCACGACAGGGCTGAGTGAAGGAGAACCTCCTCAGGTCTGAGCACAGATGCTGTGAGAAAAGTCGTTTGCCCCAGAAGCAGCAGAGCTGACATGTCAGCAGCACCAACCCCTGCTCTTCAGAGAGCCAGTCTGCCACAGGGAAGTGCTTCCAAGCACGATTAAACCTGTTGGACTGAGGTCTGCCACGTCTCAGGGACATGCACGCTCATTCTTTGCATGTCCCCTGCACACACAACTCCTTTACAATCAAGCTGTTTGCAATGCTGAATTTCAGTGCACATCCACTATTTCACACATTTTCACCTGATCTCAAATGCTTAGGCAACAAATTTTTTGGGGGACAAAAGAGGTTGCCGGCCTTTTCTAGATGTCTTTTTCTTGCTAGTTCTATGAAGTTTCTCTCTTCACAGCTTCAAATAAGCCATTCTGATTGTTTTCACTTGGCCAGTTTGATCCTGCATTGTGCTCACAGGAGCAAGAATATTTTTTCTGGTGGCTGCCTCAGGATCCCGGCAAGATGCCATAGTCTGTGAGATGAGAAATGGTGACCTCATGGATAGGGGAAGGGAAAAGAGGAGGCAAGACTGAATTTTTGGTTTTCTACATTTAAATCCCATCAGGCTTTGTGTTTTCATTTCAAATTCTTTCCAAAATACGGTATCTATTTTCTTCCAGGATACTATGACTGAAATGACTTTATGCTTTTCCTCCAAAGATTATTTTTTAAACCAAAAAGAAATTATTTGTTTTCTGAAGGATTTAAAACTTATTCAATGAAAAGTACCCAGAAATAAAGAAGAAAAAAATGCTAATAATCAAGTGCTGTAAAAATCAGCAAGTCACAAAAGAGTTAAAGTTCCTTACACGTGGCCAAGTTAAATAAGACCTGGAGGGACACATGGTTCTCCCCCCAGCACCCCCTGAACTCTGGGGTGTGGGCTTGTGAAATGCCTGGGAGGCAAAGTTGGCCCCCATTGTGTCTTGTTTAATTTGGCTGCTTGAAATACTCACTTTCTTTTTTTTTTTGTAATTTGGCTCTTCCTGCAGCTCTCACACCTTCCCTTAACACAAATGCCCTTTACATTTTCAATGTGCCTTTCCCAAGCCCTCTATTCCATATTGTTGGAGTAACTGCCTCTTTTTCTCTGTGCACCTACACGTGGCTGCTGGCACGGGGCTGTGTTTATCCCCACACAGAGGGAGAATCAAAACCAAACTGCAGAGCACTGTGGCACGAGTGCTGTGTTTCCAGGGTGCTCTTCTCAGCTCCACAGTCTCGCCAGGAGCTGCGTCCAGGAGATTTCTGCTGGCCAGCAGCAGGACTGCTCTGGAGCAGCGTGCAATGATGAAGTTTTCCTGCTTGTGCATCGTAGCCTCAGCTGGAAATTCTCCCCCAACCACCTTGCCATGGGTCGGTGATAAAATACTAAGCTTGGTCCCGCTAAGCCTGCACGTCTGGGTTGTGTTGCAACAGCGGAGGGAGAAATGCTGCTCAGACTTGACACCTGTGCAGGGTGGTGTCAGCCATCACACAGCACCCTCTTCCCCCCATCTGACTTCAATATTAAAGCATAAATCGAGCTACGTTAGCTTTGTACAGTGCCAGACTGGCAAAGATGGGGGTTTTGTCATCGCTTCTGCCAGTGATAATAGTTTTGCAATAATTATTTGCAATAATGCAGCAGAGATTGGCACTCGTGGCCAAGGGCAAGTCCTTTTTTCAGTTTACTATCTGTAAAATGGGGATACAATGCATGCACCAGCAAGGGAGCTACAGGGATTTTGCAGTTACTCTCTAACTGCTTTGGCCATGGAAAGCTGAAGATAAATTTTGAAGTACTATCACAAAGAGGAGGTTACAGGGATGGTTTTTTTTCCTGACTATACAGATCAAAAAAAGGAGATGTTTAAAATTTAATCAACATAAAATAGAATTTAATAAAAATTTCGAGATTTGATTTTGTTGTTATATGCAAGTCTGTATTCAGATATATATGCCAAATAAATTTGCTGAAAAGCAGCTAACTCATTCTCACACTGGAAGGAGATGAATTTCCACTTGCTGCATTAGAAATGTGTTCCCTCTAAAGTATGTACATGTCTGAAAATGCAAAGTCCCAAGTGGGTGAAGGAAATTCAGGAATAGGAGACATTCCAGCTGCTGAGACCTGATGCCTTTGGGAGGACATCCACTCATGTCACTGCAGACTCTCTCAGGAGCAGCTTGGTCAAGGACACCTTATCCACATCTCAGGACAATGTTGAGGACAGAATTTCCATTTTACTCTGTACACTACCAAAATATTCCTGGGAAAAAGGCTCTGTCTGCAATGACTCTTTGGGATTGAACACCAGCAGCCAATAACATTTTTCTTTCCATTATTGCTGTGAAAATACTTTTTTAAAAAATGGTCCAGAAGGAAATCTGAAAAAGTGCAGTGAGAAACCAGTGAAACCAGGAAATGGAAATGGATGGCTGGACGCTTTGGGATTGCTACAGGCAGCTCTGGTTCAGTGAGATTTGCTGGGTTGCTGCTTTGCTGGCCTGGGAGATACATTAGAAGATGATATTTAGAAATCATAAATAATCTCGCTATATTGCAGCTGCCAGCATTCTGGGAAACATGGGCAAAAGTGGAGGAGAAATGAGTTAAGGAACCCCCCAGTGGCACAATTGTGGCAACAGATGAAGGGAGAAAAAGCCATAGATATTATGGATGGATAAACACAAAGAATTTTTTAGGTTTGGATTCAAGCTCAGTTGAAATTGGGCTTGCCTGTTTGCCTTGTAAGGGCAGCTCATGGATGCCGTCACTCCTTCTGTTGTAGAAGAAACAGAAAATAGCTTTAGCACTGGGCATCCAGTCCACCCAGACCCACAGCCCACCCAGGACTGACTCCATAGACTTCCCCAAGGTTTACAGCTACAACTCCATTCCACAGCTAAATTCAGCATGAAAAGCCACTTTATTTATTATTCATCTTGCATTTCCTTTCTATTGTTCTATCTTCTCTTCACAAGAGAGATACACATGTTGTATAAGATGAAAAGTAAATCACTGCTGAAACAGAGTGTCAAGGGATGCCCTGAACATGGGTCACGTGGATTTGTATGAGTCTTTGATTACATTTCTTATTTCTTGGTGCCAATACAATGAACAGGGAATAGCTGGCCAGCTTAGACCTGAAAGAGATGGACATCAAAGGATTTCTACACATCAGGTACTATGGCACACCCAGACGCTCACAGGGTGAATATGGCCTGGATATTAGAAAGGAGAAGCCAAAGAACTAAGGCCATATGACAGCTAAGCCTTGCTCCAGCTCTCTGCCTCTTTCACTTTGGGCTATTTATAAGCCTGAGTTGGCAGCCTGAACTATGGTCATGTTAGGCAGATATTTCCAGCCTTACATTTCTACTATGGCGTCACAGGACCTCTCCACCATGTCCTGTGTGGTGGAAAACACAAGTTCCAGAATTATTTCGTTCCTCAGTTTGGACTTTTGCATGAGTAGACCTGCGACAGGAGTCAGGGTCTTCATTTTTTGACAGAAAGCAAGCATGATAAATCAAGAATGACAATGAAATAGATTTTTATGTCCACAAGTTCTTTGGATCAGATTGTTTCCTTCCCAGATCATGGCAGTGATGGAAAAAATCTCTCCAAATTACAGGGGCTGACATCTGAGATAACACCTAACATTTCATAGTGTTTTTGTCACCCTAAATAAAAAAAGAACTTTTAGCTCTGCCTAAAATAATTTATGTTGGTGTATAGGCAATGTAACCAGGTTTATGTGCTTTCAATTGTGTTTAACTATAAATAGTGACTGAAATAGTGTACACAGTGTAAACAACAAATTTAATACAGTACATTTCACATTGAAGAAGTGAATGTGTTTCCTTTCAAAGGTTCGTTTTTCTGTTGATATGATTTTTTTTCTGTGTGGTCAGAAGCTAGAGCATCTCAGGCTTTGGATAAGTTCAAATTATCCATTCAAGAAGGAAAGCAGCTTATTATTCATTAGCTAAAAATAACTGAGCTATTCATAGAATCGTTTTTCAGACTATGCTGTTCCTTTTGCTGTGTGACCATAGCCAATTCTCTCTTGTTTTGGATGAATGCACTTTATATTTCTCTTTTTTTTTATACGGGTTTCTTCGTGTTAGATCAACCTTCTTTTACATAATCTTTAGCATTTTTTTTCTTTCCTCAGTTCACCTAATTTTTGTGTTGGTTTCCTCTGTTCTTCTGTAAAACTTGATTTTGTAATGTTTACAGAGTTAGGAGTTGGAATATTTTATGGATAACGCTACAGCTGTAGGAACTCATGTAAAAAAAGTGAAATACTGTACAGAAGTGGAAGTGATTTTCATTCCGTTTTCTTAAAAAAATATGACACTGCCAACTCACACATGGAACTCACAAGCTCCAAAATGTGTGTCTCCAGGTGATTGGAGTGATTGCCATTGAAACTTCTTCATCTTCTGGCTTTCTTTTCATTGGTGATAATGTATTGACATTTGGACAGATCTTGTATATATTGCAGGAGTCACAGGTATTGAGCTTTAACCTTTGAATTTTGGTTAATTATCCACTGTAAATCTTGGGTGACATTGCTGCACTTGTCTTCTCCTTCCCCATTTTGGGTACTTGCTAGCGAACCTAGACTCCCCGTTGGGGTTACAGTAAGAGAAAAGCCACAGCAGGGCACTGCAGTTTCGCTGCCACTCTCCTGTTGCTGCTGGCAGGGTTTCTGCTGGTGAGTCACCCGTGCTGTGATTTTGGTGAAAGCAACACCTTCCTCAGAGCTTACCAGTTTCACTGCCATTGATCACGCCCCTGGCTATCAGTACAGGGCATTCTTTGCACCCTTGCTCTCTTGTTCCTCTATAGCACTTTGACACATCCCTCTGCATTCATGCTTCTTTTAGCTAATCTTCGTATTTTTGTGTACAGATTTTTGTGTGGCAACGTGATATAAACCACGGAGTACAGTGCTGGCCCTGGCTTGGATGGCTGGCAGGATAAATCCATTTTGTGCAGGGTTAATTGTACTGCAACTTGTTCCAGCTTTACTGAGAGAGACAGATGCAGGTGATTACATCACGTCTCCAATCACTAAACCACTATTTAATATAGCTCAGCAACTGCAGTTTTCCTTCGTGCCTGTTCCTGGGTTGGTTGCACCAACTTAATGCAACTGTATTCACGTGCAATTACCTGACTGCACATGAAGAGAAACCAGCTCAGATAGCAAAAGGATCCAAGGCCATGTAAACCTCCCTGCAAGTCACTGGGAACCCCTAATTCTCACAAAGGAAACACTGGGAAGACTGTTGGGTGCTACAGAATGTCCCCAGGGCTGCCATCAGTGTGGTCTGGAGGGAAAAGTCCCAGCCACAGCCCCCTTGACTGAGAATAACTATGTGAGTAGAGCTCCAAGTTTATTAACAGCCAAACCAGCTTCTTGGCTGAAGAAGCACCACCCTCTCCATCATCCTAGGAAGGGCAATGGTCTCTGCTGGCAGTGCCACTTTGGCCAGCTCTGTGTCCCTGCAGTACAGCTGCACCCAGTCAGCTGGAAAACAGTGCCCTGAGCTGTGCACAGTGCTGGATGCTCAAGGGCAGACCCAGTCCAGGCTAAACAGAGGCTAGGACTGCTCCTGGAAGAGTCTGAGATTAGCCCACAAAAGTCACTCTATTTCAGTAGAGAAGGGCATTATCCAGCTCAGTGTCAGAGCTTCCAAAATGCTCAACAAATTCAGAACATTACTGGAATAAGAACAGCATCTGTAGGAACTTCAACCAGTGTAAAATTACACGCTCCTAATCCTTCTCCTCCACAGCACGCAATGAGTTCCACATTGACTCAGAAAAGAAACGAGCTCAGTGCTCCAGAGATGGGTTATTGCACAACTACCCCCACTGGGGAGGTTTATCACTCCTCCCAAAATCAGCTGCTGCTGACCACTGTCCAGCACGGAAGCCACGCTCACCAATGTGCTGTCGGAGGACAACAGTGTGCAGCCATGGGAGCTGCTCTTTTCCAGCCTCGTCCTCTGCTCAGACAGGCTGGAACTGTTGGAGGTCTCTACAGCAGAAAGGAGCTGATATTTGAAGAGCTGTACACTGCTGCTGTTATTTGTGGCCATGTTACACCTCTGGGGTGATAAGCAATGGTGAGTGATGTGGCAAGTAATCATTGAAAGGAGCTACATGGATTTTAGCTGTGTTCTGTACAGTTTCCTTGATAGCAATTACACACAAAGAAGCAAACTCAGAAAACTGAGTGAGCCACTTTTCCAGAAGTTTTGGGGGTCAGCATCATGCAACAGAAGCCCCTCCCAGCTGCCCCACAGAGAAGCTCTCAGAAATGATCCCATCTGTGGATTTAAAATGCTGGGCTACAGACTTGGCCAAAAAAGTCTTCTCCTGCAGTCTGCCTCTCTACAGAAGAAAAAGTGCTGAAGAAATCAGATGTACCCTGGACAGGAATTGGCTTATTTATAGCAAACTGTCCCTTGGCCACTCCACCACCCTTCTCATGAAGTTCTGCTTTTATTGCTGTATTTCTACTACATCTGTGGATGGACATGCTCAGGCGTTCCTCTGCCCAGCCCTTGGCTGCATTTTCATGTTGTTGCTTCATTTAGAAGGATGCTCAACAAGCAACATCCAGCAAAACAAATCTGCTAGGGCTGATCTCACATGGGACGTGTGTTTTAGGTCAATGGACCTATCTGAGTTGGGGAAAAAGAATTATCTGAAGACTAATTTTTCAATGGCAGATGCCATCTGTCAGCTCTCACTCACCTCAGTAAAGCTTCACCCATTACGCAATAAATGAGGCACTCTGCTGCAATCATCTTCTGCAATTTTTGCTGTAGTGTATTGTAAGGCCCCCAAAACATAAAACACTTCCCAAAGCATTAACTTGGCCCATTCAACTCAGCAAACTCTAAGCCCATTCCATTGTAAAATACTCAAAACTACCATAAGAGGCAATTAGAAAAAGAAAGTCAGAAAAGACACAGAAAAGGACAAATATAGCCACCACTCCTGGTTCTTGCAGTGTTCAACTGATAGAAATTACAAGAGGAAGCAGGGTCAAGACATATCCTTGCTGCATGTCCTGAGTTAAATACCCTTTGGCTTTCCTGGGCCCTTCCCCCATGTGGGAATTCTGATCATTTTAGGAGCTGGATTAGGGGCTCCAGAGACAAATGCATTGCTTCTGGTGTGCCAGGGACTGGCAGACACTTCCAGGCTCAGATACAGGCTCTAGGAATAGGGTGTGCAGGGCAGGGTGTCCCCTTGCCAGGGCAAGAAACACACACACACACACACACACACACACAGAGACAGAGAATGTTTCAAACCAGCAATGTTTCCAGCCTCTCACATATTTTAGAGAATGTCACAGCCTGTGCAACTTAATTTGTACTTGTGTTTGTGCCCTGAATATTTTGCTTTAGCACACAGTGCTTACATTACCTCTGGGTACACTGTGTTGCACTGGTTTGTGGTGCCCTGGCACTGCTGAGCTGCACTGACTGTGGTAATATTTATGTCCTGTGCCTGTCACTGTGCTAAGGAATGAAGCTAAATAAATTCTGTAGAGCTTGCAAACCCACCCTGATTATTTTTGTGCCATTCTTTTCATTTCTGTAACAAGTTGTCAGGTTTGCACTTGGAACAGCCTGTACTGTAAGATGAGGGATCTTCTATCATGGAGATTTCCACTACTCTTTCTATGATTTGGATTGGGCTTTTAAAAAGGGACACTTCTTCGAAGAGGTACATGATATTTGACCTTTTAAACCTGCAGCATCAAACTGAGAGATGCTTCCCTTCTTCTCTCCTGGAATGGAAACCAGAAGCCTGCATGGGCCAAGGCCAAACGGGCCAGCCCAGGAGAGGTGGAGTTGAGACTCCCTGGCTTCTGCAGCTCTGGGTAGATCCTCTGGTGTTTAATAACATCCATATGCCAGATGAAACTTGTGGCTGGGGGCTTGCATGCAGGACACCTCTTCCTTGTGTGGCTTCTTTGAATGAGATTTTACACTGTGCCTTTCCCTGCACTGGGAAAATTAATAAGGTCCCTGCCCTCCTCCACTGTCTCTTCTAAAGAAACATATGAGAACTTCCATCCCAAAGCTGCTTGAAGCTGGCCAAAGCATTCAAATGTTCGTGGTAAAGTAGGGAAGGAAGGAAGGAAGGAAGGGGACAGGAACCACAGCCCTGCTGCCTCTGCCACCCACACACACATGCTTTGCAAATGAGCAATCAAAGGGCTCCCGGATCGGAGCAGGACTGTGCCAGGAGGGCCCTCAAGCCCTGTCACACAAGGAAAGGGAGTCTGCCAGGGGTGATCCTGTGTGTTCTGACGCTCAGGCTGCCCACCAGGCCAGCTGGACCCTGGTTGCTCTCCTGTTGATCCCAGTGCATCTCTCCCATCATCCATGGCTATCACCTCTCCCTGGGAAGCCGCAGTAAAAAGTGGCAAATGGCTCAGGATCCCGTGTCCGTCCATGGGTGGCAGGGGGAGCAGAGCCACTGCTGTACAGGAGATTCCTGTCACACCTGGGTCCACTTCAAATGCTCACCCCATCTTTCTGGGGTGGTGTCAAGGCCTTAAGCAGGTCATCTGCTTGGGGGAGTGTTACCCTTGTGCACCTAAACGAGCACTAAATAAATAATTTTAACAAGTTTGTCCTGTTATTTCTGATAGTGCCCTCCAAACACGGCTCTGCTTTCGCTTTGCACTGTGACTGCCAAGGAAAGGTGTAATATTTTTTGCCCATTTCAGTACTAGCTTGTTTTTAATCCTCATGAACTGTCAGTGTAACTTTCACACCAAGTACTATCTGTGAACTTACAACTTTACATCTTGGAACAGAGAACCCTCTCTCAGATTTTTTTCCTATTTTTTTTCACTTTCAATGCTGACAGTTCTGACCCTGCAGCAACAAAACACTAAGGAATAACTACTATCTAGCTAAGCTCTCACATTTTATGGATGTGCCCCATAAAAGTTAAATAAATATGTCTCTAATCTAGTCCATGAATGCTCACCCTGGGGTCAATGTGCTTCATACCAAAAGCGATTTCAATTCATACTGATGCAGTAAGATTTTCTGAAGAATATGGTTAAATCAGGGAAAAAGTACTCAATAACATGAAGGATCACACTGCTGAAGAGTCTGGGTGACCATTCCAAAGCTCTTACCCAAGGACTCCTACTAAAATGCATGGAAACCCAGATACCAGTTCTTCACACTAATATTGAAGCTGTGACCTACATAGGTGTTTTGGGTTTTTTGAGCTATTGTTTCCAGTGATCACTTTTTACTCTTTTTTCTTTGTCATTGTTGTTTTTGTTTGTTTGGTTGGTTGGTTTTGTGTTTTTTTGTTTAATCCGGATTAGACACGTGTATTTTGATGCAGGCAATGATTTTGATTTTGAGTCTCCTCTTCTAGCTGAAATACAGACCAATTCACAAAGAATTAAACTGGTTGAACAAGAAAGAGCAATCTAACATAAAGAGTCAGCAGAGGGAAATACTGGTTCACACAATATACCATTAACCTGTAGAAGTTCTTGCCATAAAATGGAATTAAACCCAAAAGCAAATATCAAAGCACAAGTTGAAGGGCATTTCTGAAAGATTCTGAAAGGATTTTAGAAAGGCTCTAAAACTCCCTGGTCAAGATTAAACCAATAATTCATTATTAGGGGTAAACAAAAGACAACAAGGTGAAGGACAGATTGTCCCCATCCCCTACCAGCAGCATCCAAGGCTAGACACAGTAAAAGCCAGGATACACCCAGACAGACCAGGCACAGAGCTGAGAATGGCGTTGGTATATTTATCTTCCCTTGTAAAAACAAAAATAAAGAAATGCTTGCAGAATTGATCTTTAAAAGTCTTTCTGCCTTTCTTTTCAGGGGGAAAAAGTTTATTTACACAAGGAAAGCTGTAAACTCTCCATCCATAATTTACAGCCAGGTTTGAGGGGGCTTCAGCTTCCCCCCAGCTTTCAGTGTTAATGTCTCAATCTCATATTAGAAATATAGTGCAAATAAAAATCTGACACATACCCCCAAATTACATTTTAAATTATTTTAAATGGTAAATTATATTGCTATTTTTAAGTATCATTGACCGCACTGAATGTGAAAAATTGTTCTGAAGAGCTTCTTCAATAATCAAAATAACAGCTCTATCTGTTTTTAAGATACACTTCTTGTGAAGAAGGCAAGTTACAAATTCCAAAGACTCAATTTTTAAAATTTCTTGAGAAGACAGAATTTTTTTTTATTTTTATTGCAATATTGCCTGGAGTTCACAATCTAGCACCGTATCTTCATGCCCTCTGTTGTGCAAACACCTCTGACGGTATTTTTAAAAATGTCTGTCTCTAGAAAATGACTGAGGAAGCCTCATAGACAGAGAAGAACACAGAGAGAACAATTGCAGAGATTTATTTAGCGCTTTCTGTGCTTGGCACTTAGAAACAGAGTTCCGTGCATAGGGCAAATCTTTATACAGCTTTTTCTTCATACATATTTTACATACCATTTTTATTGCCCTCTTTTATATTCATAATATTGAATACCCCACTAGGCATATAAATACATTTATCTACAACACCTCACAACAACTCTCAATAATATCTGTATTCTGTTACTTGGTATTTGCATTTTCACACAACTTAAATGCATAGCTTGCACCAAGCTACAATTGTTTTCTTATTTTTAAAGGATTTGAAGAGAGAAAAGGAAAAAAAAAGAACAAGGAAAAAAAAAAAACAGAAAAGAAAGATTTTAAAAGGCAATGATCTATTTGGTTAAACAGAGACCATGTGGCAGGTGGAAGGTTGGCAAACACTCAACCTCACTGTTTCTGAAATGCTAATGGTTTTCTACAGCAACTGTCGCATGCAAGGTCAGCTGCACTCCTGGAGAGCTCTCTTTTCTCACCGCTCTTCCCCATGAGCTCAGTCTGGACAGTTTCTTCCCACTGGGATGAGTGCTGTGGAAGAAACACATTCCCCACAAAGGCTGTCATCCGTTCGGTTTCACTGCAGTACTTCCAGTCAAGTCAACAGGAGCTGAGCCCCCTCCCCCCATTCATCTTTCCAAAATTCCGTCCCCACGTCTCTCTGAGGCTCATTTGTGAGCTAAGACTTTTCTCTCTCCTCTCTCTCCCACCTCCATCTGCAGGCTGGGTGCTGGTGAGCTCGACCTTCATAAAGAAACAGCCGGCTGGGCAGAGCCGTGGTGGAAAAGAGAAACCTCTTCAGAAGAAGCTCCAGTGGGCTGAGCCACTCCAGCAGTGAGGAACTGTCTGGGAAGGAGGAGGTCTTTAGAGCCATGGGCAGTGCAGCTTCAGAGGATGAAGCCCTGGGAGACTGCCCTTCTTCAACACTCGGAGGAGACAGCACAGGGAAGGGGTCCCTCCATGCTGAAAGCTCACACTGCTTAAAGCTAATGCATAAACAGTAAATTCAGCTGCTTCTCTCCAGCTTCTCGTTAAAGTCATGCCCTCTTCTCTGCAATGTCCAGAAAAAGCAGATCCTCTGTGCCAATCTGGAGGCCCTGGGCTACAGCAAGCTGTGATGGCTGTCAGTCGAGGCTCTCCAGAAGGTTCTGGGGCACACACCTAGATGGCTTATGTTCTTGTTTATCATTACAATACTAGTTCCACTATAATTTGAAGGCAAAGGAGTACTGGGACGGGTTCACCCCTGGGAACGATGGCTGCCTTCGATGCCAAGGACAGGCGAGGCTTGTTAGACCATGTGCACAGACATCTGTGAGGAGGAGCCCTGCACGGCTCCGTACTGCCTGTTCTCACAGGCACCGCCCGTCTGCTGGTTGCTGGAGGGAGGGCTGATCATGTGCATCCCGTGATCCATCCCCGTGGAAAGGTATTGCCTCTCTCCAAAGGCCCCACTGGACGGCGAAGAGCAGAGTAAAGTGCTTTGCGAGGTGGTGAGTTTCTCTGGGCTCGCTGCCAGCCTGGGGGAAGCAGGGAAATTGTATCCATAGAGGTTGTAGGGATTGTGCAGGGAGAAGGCGTTGTAGGAGCTCTGCTGCATGTGGCCACCGCCGAACATGTGTGAAGAGGAGGAGGTGGAGGCAGGGTTGCCTGCTTGCATGACATACTGAAACTGGGAGCTGGGGAAAGATCCCAGCTGGCCGCTGTACGCCTCCATCTTGCTGTTGCTGGGCAGGGAGGAAGGAGCCGGCATTCCTGAGATCAAGGAGGGAGTCCTCTGAGGCATGAAGGTTTCGGAGGGCTGCGAGGCTGAGGCGGAGCTGCTCTGCAGCCGGTTGTAGCCGCCGTCGCTCAGCCCTGGGTAGCTCTGCAGTGCTGCCATGTTGCTTCTGGCACAGGGAGGATAATCAGACAGGTTGAGGTTGCAAAGCTGACTCTCCCGGCAGCCAACGTTGAAAGTGTTGGGGGCCAGATGGAAGGCTGGAGGAGAGCAGGATGGAGACAGAAGGTGAGAGGAAGCGGATGGTGACGGGGTCCCCGTGCTGGAGGTGGTCGGGGACGTTCCTGTGCTGCCTCCTGCAAAACAAAACACACGGGAGGATGTTCAGTGCCCAGAGCCACATCTGCAAAATGGGATGGCCCCCTTGAGAAACAGCTTTGTTCAATACAGAAGCAAGGGTGGTAAAATGGCCACTGGAAAACTCAGCCTTTCTTGGCAAGGGCCCTCACTTTATTAGTAGCGTCCCTTGGTCTTTCCTTCTGCTTTTTTGTTACGACTTCGTTTTTCAACAGAGGTCTTACTCCCTTTTAAAATGGAAGAGGGAAGCGAGCCTGCCACAGAGTAACCCGAAGCATTGGGAAAAGCTGTGAGGAAATACGGTTCCATCAGTCAAGAGATCTGCCATTTGCAGGCATGTTTGTCTAGTTCTTTTTAGGGAAGAAAAGAAAAAAAAACATTTTTAAAAAAAAATTTTAAAAAAAGGAAAAATAAGGTAATTTCTCCTCTCTCCTGGTCTAGGAAGACCACCAGACAGTGAACTGTATGGTCCCACTGCAAACACTCTTTATTGTCTGCTCAGGGGTTGCGGTGGGAAGTGGCTGAAGTTGTGTTGGACTTCTGCACCGTTCAGCACTTTTGTCAGCTGGCTCAGGGTGCAGCAGCGCTGATTGAAGCCAGAAGTAACACTAAAATGAAAGGACACAGTTTCAAGCTATAACCTGCTCCGCAGAGCGCAGAAAGGGGATGTGTCAGGATTTTCAATCATGTGCTTAAAATTTGAAAGGGATCCCATATGTTGTACCACTGATGTTAACAAAATAATTGATATATACACATGTCAGTAGTATCAGTGTGTGATACAATATTTATGCTGTGAATGATGGAATTGACCATTCTGCACAGCAGGGATGCTCTCATGTTCTGACCTGGGAAAATAATACTATGTAATACTACCAAGAATGGTAGCAAACTGAAAGTAAGTGTTATGAAAAAGGTGATGGCACAGTTTTGACCCTAAGAAAAGATTATTTATAGGCAACATTTCAATTGGAGGAAGTTTCCTTGAACAACCAGGAAAATCTGTGCTTAAAAGAATTCAGTTTTCTGATGTGAAAACATTTGTTTTCATTTGATTATTCTCTTTGTACGAGATTTTCTTTCTGCATTAGGGCAAACAACACTGGAGACACTTGTAAAAGGACCAAAAAAGTGCTAGTGAAAAAATTTGACCAGAGAATAAACAGACCCAGAGGACTGGGAGGCAGTATTTCCAACGAGGTAGAAGATTACAGATGAGAGGCAAAGGAACTTGAAAAGAAGGTATTTGAATGGGCAGATGAAATTTCACCAAGGCAAAGATTGCACGGTAAGGATCAAAAATAAGTGACAATTTTTTCTTGTATCACCCATGGAAAAAAATCCAGCAGGATAGAAATGAATGCAGTGTTGCCTGATGAAAACAGAATAATTGATGCTAGTGGTTAAGAGATGCACTAGAAAGATGTGTTCTGTGTCAGTATATGAGGGTGAGAGAGAAAGTGAGATTATATCTGACTC
The DNA here is from genome assembly GCA_013398615.1 of Brachypodius melanocephalos. NCBI lineage: Eukaryota > Metazoa > Chordata > Aves > Passeriformes > Pycnonotidae > Brachypodius > Brachypodius melanocephalos. Next base: position 5,686,171 of record VZSR01001342.1, read on the forward strand.
TTTCTGACACATATATGGTGAAAACAGAATGGGGAGTGAAAATGTAACCTTAAGACATTAATAATAATAATTGTGATTTTTTTTAATTTCATTTTTTAACCCATATTCAGAAAAAAAGAAGAAAAAAAGCACCGGATAAGCACAGCCTGGAGTGACTATTGTTGACCCAGGCAAAATTAACAAAAGGCAAATTTCTGCTTTGCTAAGTCATTCCTATTACCAGCCTTGGGGAGGGAGGGATGCTTACCAGTCATTGCTGAGCCACTGACTCCTTTTGTCATTCATTCAGAAGCATAAAAGAGAAGCATTGCATCAAATCTCCATTAAAGTAAATGAGAGAAATTGAATTTTCAAATGCCACCATGGATGGACTCTACATTCACTTCTTGACAATACTGAAATGCTCAAACTTGCTCACATATTTTGGCTCCAGAGTTCAAAGGCTTGCTGCATAAATTTCTAATTTATCATTTATTTTAAAGGCTACACTTCCCTGGTTCGTTTAATGTCTCTGTCAGACAACGTTGGGCTATTTTGGCCGTGGTAAGGATGGTACCTCCTCCAGCCTTTCTCGCTGCCTCTCTGTTACAAGTTGTCAATACTGCAGTAGGGTCAGCAGAAGGGAAGGTTGGCCTCTACACAAGTAGTTCCATTTGAGTCTGTTTTGGTTGCAATTGCTGATAAAGGTGAGATTGAACACAGCTAAACACAACTACAGACATCATTTTTTGTTAGCCCTGCTGTAAAGAGCACAGCCTCTAACAGGGAGAACAGGCAGACAGCTGAATTAATGTATCATCTTCTAGTTATCCAAGCTCAAAATACAGGGGTCAAATAATCACAAAACAAATACAGCACAAAGTGAGATGTATTTAACCCACAGTAATCCTGCTTTTGACTCTTTACAACATTTATTTCAGGAACAAACTGCAGAAAGTGACTCACTTGCTGACAGTGTCTGGAGAACAAGTGAAAATGCATGTGTATATATGTGTGAGTATTTAATGATCTGTCGGAAATAAAATACATAGAATAAATTATTAAATACAATGTCTTAATTTCAGTCTTCCCTTGCCCCAGAGCTAAACTTTATCAACTCAGTAGGAGAAAAGTGCACATACCAGTTACCTCCTCAAGCATTAGACTTTATTCATCTGCTGAGAAGCTACAATCCAGTCATACCCATAACTGAGGCTTTGGCTACACAGAGTGAGTTTTTCTTGTTAGCAGTTTCAAGGATTGCTTAAGGGTTCCAAAACTGTGAATTGCACATTTCAGGTCATCTCCAAAGAGGGACTGAGTGATTCTGCTTTGGATAATCCCTATTTGCAGGCCAACAGGAAAACCCTGAAGCGACAACACAACAGTTAGGAAACAGAGTAAAAAAGATTTTTTTTTTCTCTGTAACTTCAAAATGATGAGGAGGCAAGACATCCCTCAACGAGAGCAAATACAAAACCTCACAACTCTTTCAAGAGTGCTTTGCTACCAATGCCAACCATAAGCACAGGACACACCACGCTTCTGCTGCAACAGAGCATAATGCAGAAGCAGGAAGTTTCTGATCACGTGTAATCTTTACACCTTTAAGTGGAATAGGAAATAACACAAAGCAAGGCCTGTCTCAGCTCATTCTCTTCAGACCAGCTCCACTTTGCTCTGAAGGACATTTCTCAGCCATCTTTGCTGGCAGCCCTAAGTATAGGCCATACGCAGCCTGGACTTTTGTGAAGTTATAATTTGGTCTGTAGTTGTTACAAAGGCAGCCAAATCCCCCTAGAGATGGCAGCAAGCCCAGCAAATATATCCACACCATACCACAGTCTTGGATGCACAGATGTGTGTGTCATTTTAATGGAAGGCATGGATACAAACCAATCTAGTTAAACTGACACACAGAACTATGTTAGGTCTGGCTTAAGTCAACTGAAACCACATTTAAGGAAGAATAAAATGAATCCCTCGATAATTGTCCTCTGTTCCTTTTCTCTACCCACCATTCCCCTGGAAATAGTTGCCCACACCACACTCATTTACCAGCAATGTCACAATATCTCTCACCTCCACACTTACCAGAATTCCAGAGTGATTAATTGCTATTTTGAGCAGCCCCCAGAAGATAATTTTTTGGCTCTGCAGACATTGGTCCCACATATGTGTGGTTATTGGGGAACATTTGTATAAAATAGAAGGTTCAGAATTTCAAAGGCACTTCCTTTGTATCTGAACCCTGCCCCACACAGCAGGTTGAAAGTGTCTGTCCTCACAGTGTCCTGCTATTCTGTCCAGGGCTTAGCCAAGCAGTGCTGTCATCCTGAAAGGAGCTTGCTCTCTGGCATATAAATGATAACTAAGTTGATCTTATCAAAAGACAGAAGCGTTTTCCATGAGGGAAACTGGAGAGCGATCAAGTGCAAGAGAAGTCAAAATTTGCCAACTGGGACCGAGAAGTAGGGAAAAAGAATAATGAAATCATGGTGGAAGACAAAGAGACTATGTGGAAAGGGTGGGATGTAAAGACAAATCTTCCTCTTCTTGTCAGCCTTTCCTCTTGTGACACCAAATAGAAATGCTGTCTGTGCACCAGTGTCAGATACATCCCCACAGGGCTTAGGGAAGAAATTACAGCTTTTCTCTGGGTATCAACAAGAATTGTTATTAAAATATCATCTCAAGCAGCTTATGACTGGTATTTTCTTCCTGTCACATGTGTCCATCTAAGCCTCAGTAATGGTGCTGTCTCCCTGTACGTTCCCAATAAGACCTTGCTTTTGCTTTTACCTAGACTGAGCTTGTGTTAAGGACAACTTCAGGGCAAACTGCAGCCCAAACATTCATAGTCCGTAGACATGATGTGCCTTAAAATGAGGGCTTGGAGTATTCTGGAAACATTCAGTGTGCCAGGGCATCTGAAATGCTACAGGGACCTCCTCCACAGAAGGCAGGTCACGTAGAGAACTTCTAACACTGCAGTGTAGATGGAAAATGCATCTGCCAGCAGCCAGCATTAGCCAAAAGAGCTTTCTGGCAACAGCAAGATAGCGGGGAGAGCATCAGTGCCAAGGGAGTCTGAAGCAATTGCGCGTGGAAAATTTTCTGGGATCTCTCTTAGGAATGACACCATACTATTCACTTGACCCACAATTTATCCCAACCTCCTTTATCTGAAAGGTGCACATAAATCAAACTTTGAACTCCACTGCAGCATGTTTTCCTTTCCAGCTAAAGTTTCCAGGCGCTGGATGCTACCATCACCCGCAGTGCCTCCATACAAACCCCTTGGTCCTTGAAGTCCTTGCTCAGAGCAGAGCTGCCGTCAGCACAACACATCTGAACATGAATGCAATGGCAGGGTCTCACCAGACAGACAAGAGCTTTAGAGAAGTTTGGGCAGCTTGGTCACAGCCAAGTGTGTCACACAAGACAGTGTGCAGCCCACAGCCTCAGCCATCTCTTTCCACCTCCATGTGTGAACAGGACCTGCTGCTTGGATTGGTAGGTGCACAACCTCACCTATCCATCTCCTGGAGGAGCACAGCCCCTCTGCTGACACCTGCCCAAGAGGTTGGCATCCTCATCATGTGATAAGTGCATGTCCAAGCACCTAGGGGTGCAGGAAAAAGGGACTGTGGCCACTAGTCATTCACCTGGCTCACAACTCTCCTCCTGGCACTTAACTTGAGTAAATAAACCCTCCTGAGAGGTAGTTTATATTCACTTGGGCACAGGGCCATGATAATGCAGCTCTCCAGCTTTCCAAATGGAGCTGGCCAGGAGCTGGCATGTGTCTGGCCGGCAAGGAGCACAGAGGAGCCTGTCCATGCAGAGGTACTCCAAGTCATTTCTGAAAGATCTGGTTTTTGGGAGGACTCTACGGCCTTGGACACATAGGTACAGGGTCTTTCTAAAGCACAGGAAAGAGCAGCTCTTACCAGTGTTCTGCAGCGTTCTGTCCTCAGACACAACAGTAAATAAATGTAATGGCATGCATGCAGGAAAACAAATTTGAACAAAAAGGTAAATGCTACTCCCATTCTGTGCGCTTGTACACACATGCACACTAAGTATGGAATATGAAATTTACTCTCTGCCTTCCAAGTTACTTCACCTTTGGTCACAGAACAAAAATTAAATTTGTTAATTGCCCAAGGATGGGACTCTGAGGGAGTAATGAGGTCAGGAGGGAGGGTTTGTGCAGACTGCCGGGTGGTCTGACTGACAGATTCTGAGGCCAGAGTGTGCCACAGTAACTATCTGATCTCACGTCGTTTTGGAGCCAGGCAAAGCACAAACCTGGATCCATTTCTGCTTCAAGCAGCACATGCCTCAGTCCTGCTTGATGTCTTCAGACATCTGAATGCCACAATATCAGCTGTCACTCCTGCTGTCACCTTTCATGGCAACTTCTTCCTTGCAAGTATAACTGGCAGACCAAGGTTTCTGCTCCCATTCCTAGCTTTCCAAAATTCAAACCTAAAACATTCAGAAGGACTGAAGGATTCTTCATCACCATTACTACCCCTCTGAGTTACCTCTTCACTGCCTTGGAAAACTAAATGGCTTTGATGCTTGTTCCTTTTCTTCTCACTAAGAAAAGGCAGGGTCACCTGGTTGGTGACATGCTAGACACTCTCTTAACTGCTCCCCTATTTTTAGGAATGAGAACTTCCCACTTTCATGGGAATGGGAGCCATTTCTCTCTTCACAGAGTGTAGCTGCCTTTTTTCTCTCTAGAGCCCTTGGCCAATTATCAAATTATGAATCTGCTGGTAAAATCTTTAAAAGGCCCAAATGAGACTCAAAACCTATTGCGTGCCAAGTTGCTGGGTTGTAGAGGAAACATAAAGAGTGCTTTGTAGTTCTTTGGGATACAGCTCACAGAGCACATTAAAAAAAGAACAGAAGATAATTACAGCAATAGATTTAAGGGGGAAAGTATGTACTGTATGGCACAAAAGTGAGGAATTAAAGGAAATTTTGGTTAAGGTTAGCAAATTATAGAGAAGGACGTTTTAAATAAGTTTGCCTCAAATTACAAGAATCATTGGAATTAATGGTAGATCTAAAACAACTCAGAATAATACTTTACTTCCCTTTACATCTTACAGATTTTTGCAAGGCAAACTGAGCAGTCAGCAAGTTAGAGACAAAACTTGTCTTGGTCATCCTCCAAGATAAAATATTGTCAAGGTGTAATGGGAAAAACCGCCTTTTTTTCTAATGTGGACAAAAAGCATGATTCAGGACATGTGATTTCCACTCCCATCCATACCCAGAGCACCAAGACAGCTGTGGAAAAACATCGAAGTACTGTGGCAAGTTCAAGGAACATGTAATTTTCTATTCATAAGAAATTTATGTGCTGCTCTTAGGAAACAGTGTGAATTTTCAAAGTATCATTGCCCACCTCTAGTCATTCATGTGAAATCTGATCACCACTCATCAGATAACAGAGACTTAGGCTTCAGTCCCTGGAACTCAGGGTAAACACCTCTCTGGAGTGACAGAGCACCTCAGGCTCCTTTCAGGACATCAGGAAGTGGCACAGACTTTGACTTCCAGCTTCTCGTGTCACATCTGGGAGTGTATTTTCATTTTCCAGTGAAGCACCAGAAATGTCCCTTCTCTAAAAGAAAACTGTCTGGAGCTCAGCCTAGAAGAAGCTGGAAGAGTTTGTTCCCTGGTGCTTTGTTGGAATGAGGCAATCTACGAGCCATTTGAAGTATGCAGCAGAAACCAACGCTTGATCCCAATAACTCTGGAACAACCGCTCTGTTTCCAATCTCCTCTTCAAGGTCAGAAGAATCAAGCAGATAATTGAGTCCACACTCAGCTATCTGACCTCTGCCAACAGCCTAGATTGTTTACAATTGATTTCCAGAGGGAAGCAGCATCCAGATTATCCTGGTGGCATTGCTGGCAGAACTGATGGCTGTCTTTGGGAGGCAAGGGGCCAATCAGATGGATTTGTAGGTGCTTCAACCTCCCTTGGTGTGACCAGCCCCACTTTTTTGGGAGACTCTATTTTTGGGATTTAGGATCTCAGATAAAGCCAAAAAAATCTTAACAGTTATTTACTTCTTTCTGCCTCCAGGCGCCTGTGATGCTTTCAGATGGAATTCTGGAGGGCTCAGTCTTCCTTCCACTTGACACCAGCACACATTTATATATTCAGGATTTTGTTTTCATACGGGTGCAATCAGTGCAGCTCTCTGAGCACCACCCTCATGGGGGAAGAGTATTATACTGAATAAGTCACAGGCAGTACAGACAAACTTTGGCAAGACAGAGGTGGTGCCTGCCCAGAAAGGGTAATGTTTACAGACAAAGAAGCTGGAAAAGCAGCAACACCTCAGTATCTGTCTGGCTTCTGCTGATAGCCCCTGCAGATTTAGGGTCTGTCTGGAAACATCATTACTACAAGAAAACATTGTTCCTTTCCAGCAGTAAATGAGACCTTTGAATCTCATCCACAGGGAGGAGAGGGAGCCTTTTGTGCCTATCCTTGTTGACACAAGACTGCAGGGTTAAGATATTCCCCTCTGGGACTGAGACAGTAGGACCTGTACTCAATCAGGTACATGCATGCTGCTCTAGAGATAGCACCAGCTCTCTTACCAGAGAGGAACACACCCCTCTTTCCCTCCAGTACCCTTGTAGACAATTTTCAACGCTAATCTCAAGAACCATTAATGCCAATTTTGCAGACCCTCTAAGAGGAGGACTCTCTACCCCCAGTCCAAGACCAGTGCAGATGCTCAAGTTGATGGAGAAGGAGTTGCATCTACAGTGTCTACCCTTTGATGGAGCTCCTGGCAAAAGCACTTATTCAAGAAAAGAGTCCATTTGAAAGGAAAGCTGCCTTGAGAGCTGACCATTCAATTTAAGATGTTTGACTCTTGTGGATTTGGTATGCGTGTGTCAGAACAGCAATTTAATGACAAAATAGAAAATTTTTTGTGCTGCAAGTCTAGTTATAGATCATATCATGTGAGTCTCCTATTGGTCCTGAAATTCTGCTTAGGAGGTACTTCTTCCTACCAGCTGCCAGGGTACATTTGATTTCATTTCTTGATAAGTCATCAGCTTTGTAGGAAGGATTAGATACTGATCACTCTTCTAATATTGCCCCAGTGCCTTTTTAGTCTCTATGTCCTTGCAAAGCATACAGTCACTGATAGTGATCTGCTCATCACAATATCCTGTGGGAAACTGGATATCACAAATGAGCCAGCAATAGCTCTTTTTACTCTTAGTGATGTAATGCAGAGTTACTGGAACTCTGATTTTCCTTTTTCTCTCCCTCTTTTTTTTTTCTTTAATGTTCCCTTTTAAAATCGAGAAACCGAGCCACAAATTTTTAATAATGAGAATCTGGATGAGGTTCAATCTAAATTTTGAAAATATATTCCAATTAAAGAGTTTAATAGGTTCTTGGCTTTCCTCACATCTCACTGCCATATGCATTCAATAACCTCAAGCCCCCTTTCTCACTAGCAGTTAGCAGACTGCAGTGTGGGTGATACCATTCCTCAGAAGGTCAGCTGCTCCTGGACTGCCAGTTTTGGAGCATTTCATGCAAAGGTTTTTCTCGGGGGGGGGCGTTTTTTCTTTCAAAAGTGGCTGCAGATCTGCTGTGATTGTGTCCAACGTGGTGCTCACTCTTGCAAAGCTGTGGATACTTTTGGATTGTGCACTCCAAAAGACAAGTTTTGTTCTGAAGCCAGGGGATTTCACTAACAGAAGCATCGTGTTCTTTCCCTTGGTAGGACAACATGGTGACCACTCAGGTCACAGACCCGCAGGGACTTGCTGATGTGCTGTTCTTCAATGGCAACACGTGCAACTAAAGCTCGTGGACCACGGGACTGAGCTGCACCAGGCATCTGCGCCTGGGTGCGACATCAAACTCTCCACTTTGCGTGGCAGCTGAAATCTATCATTGTGCAGATTAGAAAGTTATTCAATCCCTGCATGAAACAGCTGCATCCAGCACACCAAGTATCGATTTTGGTGTGTCGGTGTAGCCCTTGCTCCCCATAAAGCTTGGGCCAAACAAATGAGCAAAGCACTAGGATGTAGGTCGAATGGCAGAAAGTACAGTGTGGAAAAAATTGTAACATCTTTAGATAATGGTATCACATGGATGCGTCTGGAATACTCTGTGCAGACTTGTGTTTAAAGAAACGATTAAGAACCTGGAAAAGTTCCCACTAAAAGAGAAATTAAACGATTGGTGCTATTCACTTGGAGAGGCACAGAAGGGGGAGATAAAAACCTGCAAAACAAATAAATGTATGGAGAAGGTGGATGAGAGGAAATATGTCCTTAGCTCTTAACACCCCACAAAAAGGGTAAACATTTAGTTAGAGCAGAAAACTAAAGTGTCTTGAATGAAGCATGTTTGCATGCTTGCAGGTTACCAAGCAATCTCTACCGCCCTTGCTACCCTTTGTTCCTATCAGTACTGACCACTTTGCAGTATTTTTGGGGGATTTGTACTTCTTAGGAACTGCACTAATTAATTTAGCTCTGGATAAGTCAGTGCTGGAACCAGACTCTGCAGAGTAATACTGAGATTGTCCTTACTGGAGGGCATTTTTGTAGTTATCAGCTTTGAGATCAGTCAGCTCCTCATTTCAGAATACACACTAACTTTTCCAAACTGGCATGTGTGGATGTAAATTAAAAGCACTCCCAAAAAATCATCACATCTATACAGTTATTTTTATCAGTTAAATCTCTAACCTGGCCAAATAATTCAGTTGGATTTGTTAGACAAAAGCATCTTGGAAAAGTCAGGTAGCACTTTTATTTCATGAAAAAATTACCAAGTGACAAAAGAAAACTGTCACTAAAAATCTGTAGAAATCCATAACACAGAAAAATTTACCTTGAAAGCAAGGAAGACAGCATAATTATGCTGCTGATGCCCCAAGCTTTTGCCTCAGAAAATGTATTTTTTCCTATTACAGTAGGATGGCTCTGTCTCAGAAAATCAAAACTGAATTCCACAGTTCCTATAGGGAAACTGTTACAGCACATCCTTAAATTTCCTGTATCCATGGAACCTACTGTATTTTTTTCTATCACCACAGACATATCTTATTTTAGTACTGTTATCTATTCTCTCTCTCCTCACAGGCTGGACAACCATGACTTGCTTCTCATCAGTCCGAGGCATGTGGCCACTCTTGCTGCCCTCATCTTGTCTCTGCAGTAAGACCTCACTCCTCTTCAGCTGCAGTGGACACATCTACTCCCAAAGGTTTCCTGTAGCCCCCATGCAATTTCCCAACAAACATTTCAGGGGATAAAAGGAAAGGTTGCATTTCCTCAAATGTTCATTCAGGAATGTCACATATTCATCCAGCTTTGATGAAACCAGTGGGATCTAGAATTAAAGTATCAGTTTATTTAAAAAAACCCTGAAAGTTTCTGATTCATAAATATACAAAGGTATGAGATGACACCATGCAGCTCAGAGCACTGAAGCTCCTGATGGGGGAGAGGAGGAAACTCTGGGGCAAGTCACATCCAGGTAAAGTCTCAGAGGATCTGAGGTTCAATAGCCTGTGCTGATGTCAGCTCTTGAACAGCAGTGATTTACTCACCTGTCACCCAGTTCATGTGCTTGAAAGCAAGGAGACAGAGGTCTGGGCATGATATACCCTGCTTGTCTTTTTGGAGGAAGGAATCACATGTGGTTTAAAGCCGCCTCAGCATTTTTTGCTCTTTCTGCCAGCAATTCCAAAGACTCCATACCAGAATGTGTGCACTTGCCTTTGGGGGCTGTTCCAGCATCCAGGAATTGAAACAGAGCATGTTTGTATCTTAGCTTTGCACCTATTTTTGAGACCGGGGGTCAGCTTGTTACAGCAATTACTGGAGAGCTGAGCACTGTGAGGGTTGGAATATTTCTGATTTATTATTTCACATGGCTAAATGCAGAACTCAAAAATCCTTTTGTAATGAGTTGTTAGGTTTTGAGATCAACCTGTGAACACAGCTTCAGTTCAGGGCTGACATAGGCTTTGCTGTCTCTGGTGCAGTGGTGGTGGTCTGCCCAGGGCTCGCTGGTTACAGGGCACTGGCTTGCTCCCTGGTTTTCCAGCTGCCAAACTATATTATAACAAGCTAAAAATACATTAAATATTTTCCTTTCCTAATATTACCTTACCACGTAAGCAATAGTTGGGCTTGCCACTAGGATGTTATCTGATAACTGAGGGGAGGGAGGCAGGCCAGCCCAAATGAGGGGTGAGACATTGGAGAGAGGCTGCTTCAGTGACTGTGACCAGGAGGAGAGGCTGTTATGTTTCTATTTAGGTGGGTGATGAAAACATTTCTAAATCCCTGCTTTGACCCATCTCTGACCACATGCCCCACCACAAGTGCTCCTTGACACAAGCCCCTGAGCTCGTGCAAAATCTCTCCTGCCCCATGCTGTGCTATTCAAGAGGAGTTGGGTGGCCAGGTGAAGACCATGCATGGGGAGTGCAACAGAGCTGACTGGAGTGTGCTCTGTCCTACTCCTCTGCTGTGTCATCTGAAAAATTATTTAGCGGGGACCTGGGCTCTGGAGTACTGCATGTGGAACTGGCATGGGGGACAGTCACCAAGCAAGAAGAGATTCCTCTGCTGGATACCTTCTGATTCTGCCTCAGTGATGGGCAGCCCCAACAGCCACCACTGCTTCCCTGCCTCTGGAGGAGAACACACCTTCCCCAAGTGGATTCAAGATCTGGAGGGAAGTTTTGGGGGTGATGCCAAGCTTGAACGTGAGAGCCTGGAGAATCTGCTACACAGGGCAGGCATTTGGTTTTGATGGTTTAACTTTGCTGGTGTCACATTTGAACACCATTTTGAGTTGTTTCTTTACTTGTATGTACGTTGGAATTTTAAAAAAGTGTCAGGCTTCAGCCTTGATATCTCTTTCTCCATGATCACGGTTTTTAACTAAAAATAGCTGCACTAAAGTGAATGGGAAAGACCTACCCTGCAAAAAGCAAAATAGCAACATGGCCTGAAACTAGAGATGAAAGCCCTACTTAACAAATGAGATATGTAAAGGGCAGAAGCTATGAAAAGACACAGCATGGACACTTGGCCTATCCAATAATTCCTTCTAGATTCTTACTAGCAGAAAGTGTCTCCAGCAAGGCCACTGTGTTTTGAAACCAAGATAGCATGACCCCAAAGGGAGACACAGCCTTGGTCTCCTAAAGCTTCCTGAGGGCAATCCACCCCCCCCTTCCGCTTGTGTTTGCACACAAATGGTAAATGTAAATGGAAAACAAGGTGTCTGACATGGCTGGCATTTCCTCAGTCTTTCTCTGTTCTCTTCACATTTAACTCATGCTGTGTTCTTGAGCTGGTTTGCTCAACCCTAAAATCCTTCCTGCTTCTCCTTCTAGCTCTTAGGACTCTAGGTCTAGAGAGACCAGGGAACCCAAGGAATTCCACTGCACCTCCTGAGGCATGGCCTGTCCACTGTTTCCATCCCCCTCTCCACTCTGCATCCTCTCACTTCAGCCAAGAGCTCAACAATGTGTGTGACATCCCCATTCCAGTCGCTGGACACACAGCAAAGTGCACTGCTGCTTCCATGCCCTGTTCTCCTGCTCTTTGTACAGGTCCTTGCAGTCTCTTTGTTGGCTCACCTTGCTGCTTCTGCATGCTGGTGAAATCCTCAAAGGTGAGGGTGCGCACGGGGGGCCTCCAGAAGGCGTAGGTCTCCATGATGGCCTCCAGCCCCGTCCTGTGCAGAGGAAAGAAAACAAGGAGTGAATAAGAGCATCAGGCAGCTGGGGATGCAGGCACTGAGGAGAGAAGGCTCTGACCTTGCTTGGCAGGCTGCGAGCGGCCACTACAAGGTCACCTTGGCATCTGTGAATTCCTCAAGTGAGTCTTCCTGCACAGGTGCTGACCACGAGAGTAAAATGAAATTTCCCCAGCCCAGGATTTCAAAAGCTCCTAGCAGTCTCTCAATGCCTTTTTCCTTTCTAGCAAGAATCTCAAGACTTCTGTCTGCTTTCCAGGGGGCACACGAGCCAGCTCCTCAAGGCATACTCAATTTATCATTGAGTGGCTCTCCACACTTTTTGGATGTAAGCTGTTATGCAAATAAAGAAGACCTGGGATTCAGAATACGGAATCAGAGAGATTTTGTGAATTGCCTTTCCCTGCCACTCACAGTTCTGGATCCAGTTCTGAAGTGCTACGAGAAGCCATCAAAAAGGGAATATTCTTGGACTTTGACTAGAAATGCAGAAGATGCCCTTTCTAAAGATCAGTGCTATATCTGCTTTGGGTCCCTAACTCACCACAAAGACATATCAAAGAGAAATAGCCAAAAACTGAGCGAGAATTTTTCTTCTTGAAGGGCTAGGGTTTCAGATTTTTTCTTGTTGTCACCACAAACTCCCAGCTCTGCTGGAAGTCTCTTAGCAACACAGCCTCAGTGAGGATATAGGTGTATTATCAAACCCACTGGAGTTTCTTCCCAGGAAAAGTTCTCCTCAGTGGAAGCTGCACACCACTTTGTTCCCCATTCCTCACCTTCCCCTGCCTGTTTTCCCACAGTAGGTTACTGCCCTTGCACTGACTGAATACCAGTAGAGATTCTTCATCAAATGTGAGAACATATCCCCTTTCAATGCAAAAGGCACAACATCCCCAGAGCCTCTCATCAGATGTTGAGCTGACACTGGAGCTGCCTTTTGCTTCTGAAAATGTCTTTCTGCACGTGCCTCCACTCACCCAGTTAACTTTCCAAAGTCTCCCCGGAAGCTTGGATGCTTTAAATACATTGGAGTTGGCAAACCAAACTCTGTATTTTAGGAGGAGGTTTAGAAGAGAGGTTGTTGCATGGTGTTTATTAGCTGCTAAGCTGTTAGAAGTAGAAACAGAAGACATCTCTGCATAGCAGTCTCACTCTAGAGCTGAGCACATTACAACAAAACTATTTGGTTAATACAGTGGCCTCTGCCAGCTCATGGAGCTCAGAGGCAACAAGGCAGGGCAGAATTTGAACCCGTCAGCTAAGCTGGGCTCTGTGTGCAAAAGCTGCCCTTTGACTACCAGTACCACTCCCAGGATTTCCTCTGCTCCCTGTGTGTGAAAGTCACACATGTTCAGACTCCATCTGCTTCTCTACACTCACAGCCAGGAAGAGAATGGTGCCTTTTTGCAGCCTCACGAAATGATCCCCAGCCCAAACACTGAGGGAAGACTTTCTGGTACTGGATATCCAGCGGGCATAAAATGGCCTGAGCAAGCTGCAATCCAACCAGACCTGTTGTTGAAAGGACCTGCCTTGATGATTAGAACCACGTAATACATCAGAAATGCAGACTGAAAGTTCCAGCTGTGCTACTCCAGCTGCTCTGTGTCTGCCACAGGATCGTGTGGGGAAGCAGGGAGGCCAGCTCACTGAAAGCAGTGGGCACAGTCTGGCTCAGTCATTATATTCCCAGGTACACAACCCCACTCTGCACCAGCACTGGGCTTCTAGCTCTGGTCTCACAACTCCCTTCCAATAAAATCCCTAATGGGACTCATGGAGACACTAAAAGCAGATTAAATCTGTTACCCCTGCCTCTCCCTGGAGCCTGCATCATTGTCAGCTCTGCAACTGACTCACGATTCACAGTTTCTAGTTCTCCATCTAACACTTCCCTCTGTATCAATACAGTTCTCACAGGCACCATGTAATTTCTACTTCTAAAAGAAAAGGAAAAAAAGAGAATAGCCAGGACATAATAAAAAGAGGAAATAAAACAGTAAATTGGGAATAATATAATAACTCCAAGGGTTGGACTTGGCTGTGTTTGTGAGCTGATAGAGGGTAAATGGCAGCGCTGAGAGTGCCAGAGCAGCTTATAAAGCTGCTCCATTCCTGCCCTGTATGTCAGGGAAAGGAAAGATGCCCACACCAACAGGAACTTGCCTCCTCCTGCTCCAGGGGAGCAGTTCTGCAACAGCCCCCTTGCTGTGAACACAGCTCCTGCCACCCTTCCCTTTCCATGCTGTGACTGCTGGCAGCAACAGTGGGGCCTTGCCCTGCAGTGCTGAGGGCAGCGTGGTGTCACAGGTACCTGAAGAATGAGTGTCAAACTCCACAGCTGGCCCTTCCTGCCCCAAATGTGAGTCCTCTACTCCCCACAGGTTGAACATGTGTATAAAACATCCTCTCTGAGTATGTGGGTGACAGAGCTCAAACTCATGTCCACTTTTCCTACACACAAATTTTAGCCTCTATATACTAGACCAAACTTTTTTCCCCATCAGTTTGTGGGTTTCTTTTTTTTTTTTTTTTTTTGTCTTTGGTTTCTGGTTTTGGGGCTCTTTTGCTCCATGCAGAAAAAATGTTGTAGGTGTTTTTTTGAAATAACTTCTAAGCAGAACACATCCCTACTGAATTTTCACACCCTTTGAGGCATCAGACAAGGTCCATGAGACAGCAACTTCATGTTCTAACCTGCTAGGGACCTACCACACTCCTTATGAAGTCTTGCAGAGTAAAAGCATGCAGTCATGCTAAAACCATCTCTTGGTGGGAAGGCACACCACCTTTGTGTACTGATTTCATAACCCTATCCCCAGCCTTTCTTTTGTTTGCAATGTATTCCTATTTTTGAGAGAAGATGTTGAGGTGATGAAGAGGGAATCAAGAAATCTAATCCCTGTCTCTCCCACAGCAGTTTGACATTGGTGTGCTCTCCTAGTCAGCAGAAATACTGGAGTGCTATTCTCTGCGTGTGTTCCACCCCCTAACAAGAAAAAGGATCCCCACCTGGCCAATGAAGAGACATTTTGGGACAATAGTAAATGCTGACACAAAAATAATTGTTTTCGGCATTTCTGAAATGTCAGGAAATTTGGAGGGCCTTTGCCGAGGGTTGCTGATGCCAAGTGTGCTGAACATTATCCATGTGGCATCTACTTTCTCTTACAAAGAACTGCACTGAAAAATTAACTTCAAACTATCTATCAGGCCATAAACCCTTCCCTCTCACACCATCTTTATGAAGGAAGTAAAAAAAAAAAGTATCAGAAGAGGTCTCACTGCCAGCATTTTTTAATAAGGTCAGTCCTTTAAAAGGTATCCAAAATTTGCTCTCTCTTTTTCATTCATTCTTTTATTTTTAGTGCTATAAAATTTTAATAATAGGCAATAAATGAAACAGTTCCATTGTCTGAAAAATGAAACGAGCTATCTGTGGACCTCCATAATCCATCCCATATGGCTGATCTTGCCATTCCCACTGCATGGAGGATTCAGGACATCATTTCATTGTTTGCCGAGGAAGCCAAACTATTGGCTCCAAGTGCCCTCCTGGCTCTCTTATCCTAGACAAAGCTCAAAGAGCATTTCCAACACAAACAAGTTTTATTCACCTCAGCTGCCCACATCTGAAAGGAAAGTGCTGGTTTTCCTTCAGCCTAGGGGTTTTTTCTTCCATCACCCTGTTGAGTTTCCTGACTGTTTTCCCTTCTGGCCTCCTTGTGGATAAGGAGCTCCTGCAAGCATCCCACTGTCAGATGAACTTTACCCAGTCTCTAAAAATAGTCTCTGTGGCATTAAACCTGCACCTTCACTACCCAAGCATTCGGCTAGCCGAGTTCCATATGTCAAAAACTGGTTTCTCATCCTCTTAAAGTTCAGGAAAGCAACCAAGTAATAACCTGCCTCACTCATACATCATGTGGGTATCCTTCCACCACCAGGAAGCTTCTCCTTCAACCTCAGGAGCTTCTCTTATTGCATTTCTACAGATGCTTTATGTGCCTTTGCAAAAAGCGAAGAAGGCCCAAAAATCAGGTGGAGGGAATCTGTAATAAAGACTTGGCCTTCAAGCACAGGCTCCCTCAGCAATCCAGCAAGGCTGATGGTTAGGTTGCTGAACACCATCACTCAACATGGTTTGAGTGCTCAAAGACTGCCAAACACTGCCCAGCTGCTGACCTGTTTCCATCCTTCCCTCTGGACAACCTCACTGCTTCTTCTGCCAGCTCAAAGACTGAGGCAGTAAGGTCTGGAGAGAGACACTCACGAAAATAACTGAAAGAGATCCAAGCAAGGATCTGGGAAGAGATTGCTCCCCCGTATGGATACGCTCAGTCACATGATGATGGGATGTCCCCAGAGCAGCAGGGTTTTCAGCTGTCTCTTGCACTGATGAAGGGAGACCAGAGTCATAAGGAGATAAGGAGGGAGGCTGCAAGCTGATGGAAGTGAAAGATCTAAAATGGAAGCTAGCTTTAAAAACACATTCACCTCCATCATTTCTGCAGCAGGAGAAAACAGTGAAACAATAACAATAAATAAGTGGAGGAAAAATATCCATCTCCATTTAATGGAAGAGCCTCAACATAAAGAAGAAAGGAAATGCCCTAGGAAATAAGTGGCTTAAGAGTTCCTTTTCTTCCTCCATGCTCTGCTTTTTCACTGGAGTTCTTTTCCCCCATGATTTGCTGGCAAACTCTAACCATGGCTCTGACTCAGTATCCAATGTCACAGGAATAGGATGTCCTGGAGCTGCCCCAGAATTCTGCGTCTCTTGCTGCTGCCACACCTTTATTTTTTTTTTTAAAGACCTTATACATAAAACCTCTTGAACATATACTACTCACTTGCCTGATTTGCAAATGGCCCTCCTTCAAATTACCCTACTTCTTTTGCAAAGGAGACCTCCCTATTTTCATGTGGGACCTTCTCCAGCCACATCCTGATGCACTGCAGTTGACTGCAGCCGTGGGAAGGACGTGGGAAGTTGCAGAGTATCACAATTGTTTTTTCGACCAGTGATCCTAATGAGATCACAAATTACACGAGGGAGAGGAAAGACATCCAGCACAGGAGAGCCCTTTCCACACACACACAGCTTGGACTTCAATGCTTTCCTCCCTCCCATGGGGGTATCTGTGGATGTGTCCCCTGGCAGGGAGGCAGCTGAGCATTCGTGTCCTCCCCTAGCTGACAAGAGCAGCGCAACTGCAGCCAGACCCCTGCTTGTGAGGCAGGCGCCTGACTGCTATATATGCTTGCAAATACCTTCGCCTGTTTTTTTCTTCCTAAAGCCTCAGGCTGCTCCCTTTGATGTGTAATACCTTAAAGATTTTAATTCCTCTTTACATCAGCAGAGAGCCTTACTGAGCCCTCCCCACAGCTGCAGCCGTGTAGCAATTTCCTGCCCTTTCTTAAATCAATGAGCTACAAAGATCAGTAATTCCCAACCTTTTCAGGAAACTGTCCAAATTCACTGAGCTAGGACCTTATTAATGCCTTCCACATTAATGTAGCCCACCATGTACCTGGAACTGCATCAATCCCTCTCCCAAACCCAGCCCCCAGTGCAGCTGTATCTGTGTGCACGGGGAAGATTCCGTACCCAGGACACACACTGCTTTCCCCACACAGGAGAGGAGGGCAGGATAAAAGTCACATATGCCTCAAGGAGAACTGATGATCACAGCGGGGACTAAATGAGAGTGGCAACATCTTTACGCATAACTTCAGTAAGATGAGAGCAGAGGAGCTGAGCTGGGAAGCCTCTAGGTCAGTTAAATGTCTTTGTGATCACGGAGAGTGTGGCACTAAAGTGGGAGGTGGAAAAAGAAGGGCAGTTGCCCATTCTTGAGCACTGACCTTACCAAACCTCCTTGGGAAGGAGACGACAGTCCTGGTAAACACACACAACAGGAGCATGCAAGTAAAACCGAGTTACGGTGCCCATGGGGACAGCAAATGAGGGCTGTGCGCACAACTTTTACTCTGGTCTGCACACTCAGAGCTTTGCTTTACAACCCTTGGCTTCTTGTAACCTAGTCAGATATGTCTAATTGTATAATTAAGGTTTAAAGCCTTTGTTAGACCGATTTAAGGAATACCTACATCATTTAGATCTGAAATATTTAGATCTGCTGCACATTCTGTTGCAGGATTCACGAATGGTAGGAAAAGTTGAAACTTTTTTCAGATTTTCTTACTCTGTAATGTCTTTTACTAATACAATTAGGGATCGATTAAAGTTCCATTTTAACTATGGTGCTGTTAAAATATAATTTCTTCTAAATAATATTTAAGATGCTCTACTTAATTTTTCTGTAAAAATCATGACAAAATTAAGCAACACAAAGTGAAACAATTGGACATCACTGGAGAAAAATTGAAATTATTTGAAACTAGAACATTTTTGCACTTTTATCCTGCACACCTATGAGAAACTTTTTTTTTTTCTTCTAACATAAAGCAAGCATCTGCACTCCAAGTTTTGGCATTTCCTGTGAAAATTAAAATTTAAAAATGCCTTTCAGCCAACCCTACATGTAATAAAGGATAATCATTTTGTACAATATTAGACTGTGACATATTTGTGTGTTTTACAATCTCTATTCTTCGTTTTAATAAAAAAAATAAAATTCTCTCTCTCAACCTTGGACATGTGCCCTGTGCACTCATCAGGGAAAGGAGGGAAGAGATCAGTGAGGAAACACAAACAAACTTCTGTTACCTGTTTCTCCCAGAATCTCTGAAACCTTTGGCAAAGGGGTTTCTGTCAATTTTTAATCTGGTGATCTAAAAGGAAGAAAGAGAGAATTAGTTGATATCTTCATTTTTTTTTTCTTTCAACAAATCAAAATTATGGATGATTACCATTCTTGCCCAAGTCACCTGTAAAATGATCTTTTATACTTATTTGCCCAGACCTCTGTTAAATTTGCCCTTACATTAGCCATGAACAGATAATCTGCTTATCAAAAAATGCCACCAGAGACAGGAATCATGATAGCATCAGGAAACCTGGCACGGTGCTGGGGCTGAAAAGTTGTTCCTGAAGTAGAAGTACACCAGGTGCAAAACCCCAGGAGCTGTAAATTATCAGTGGCCTTGTGGTTTGGAAGCAGGCACACTGCTCGGGTTTGGCTGCTAACTGAGTTATCTCAGCCCCAACACTCCAGATATCCAGCAGCTGGATGCAACTCATGGGCCTTCAAACAACACTGAAGAGAAAAGGCCAAGCAAAGCACGGGCTACAGCCCCCAAAGGTGTCAGGTGGCCACCCAGTCACATGTACAAGTTGCTGCTGTTCTGGTCAGCGTCTGGGTGGCCCTCAGGAGTTTTCTGGTCTGGAAATTTTTTTTCCTTTTTCTTTTTTTTTCCTTCTCTAAATAAAGGAGGTAGCAGGCAGATGGAGTGCTTTGGGGGAATCTTCCTTAGTGGTTTATTTTTAAGCATGAATTCCATATTGGTAAGTATGGAATATAACACTGGGATTTTGACCTTGCAGCCTGTGGTATTGTACTCCCAGTTGGCTATTCCACAACCTGGTGTAGCACAAGAGCTTCTCTCTGCCAGCCTCAGCTTGTCCTAGAGATCCTATCTTTGGAAGGAGAGTGAGATCATCAGATCCTACCGAATTTGAGGTGGTTTTGCTGAAACTGCTCAAAAGGGACTAGTTTAATACAGTCTGATCTGAAGGGGATTTGCAGGTGTTTTGCTTCTGTCAGAACCAAGTCCTTACTCTGGATATTAACCTCAGATCTGGAATGCAGCTCCTATTTTTGCAGAAGCTTAATTTGTGAACTTAATTTCCGCTAGCCTGACTTTGCAGCTGTCCTGGGACTTGTGTGTACAGAGACAGATATGTTCTGTGGAGGATGGAATTACAGCAGAGGGAATCCCTGTGGTGGATTTGCTAACATTTTACAATTGTTTCCAGAGACACTTCCCCCAGTGAGGCAAAGCTCTGCAGCCACTGGAGGGCATGCAGGCAGATTCAGGGGATTTAAATTTGGTTTTAATGAAAAGGTTTCTCCAGCCCACCAAAATCTCCTTACTGGTATTATAAAAATGTGATTGTGTCCCCCAATTTTTTTTTTTTTAACAAAATGCCCAAACATTTGGAATTCGTGGAGACAGAAGTGTCAGGGTTTCTTTACAGTGAGGTGGCTTATGGTGCCAGTCCCTGACAGGGATACCTCCCTAACATCTCCCTCCCTGTGTAATTATGTCTTATAAGTCTGGTCATTAGGGAAGAACCACAGGCTTATTTCCTGTCATTTCTTCTCCTTTCCCTATCCTCTTTCCTTGTCTGCTCTCCAGTTAAGATTTATGGAGTATCTGCATTTGAGTGAGGGAGGCAGGAATTTTCCCATACTGCAATGGTAGCAAACCCACCAGTGTGTTGCAATATCTTTGATCCATTTTAGATCCTTGTTTAAGTTAGTTCAAGTGGACCAGACTGAGAAAAAAAAGTTGGGAGTCATGGGAAGAAAAAGAAGCAATCATGGGAGCATGTCTGCACATGTGCTCTCTTACACTTTGCAAAATAAAAACTCTATAACATTTCAGTAAATTGTTAGAATTCACAGTTGTTAAAAATTGGTTAAATATTGCAATCTGCCTTAAGCTGATTTAATACAATTCTTTCAGTCCATAAATACTAAATAAAGTCTAGTTTAAGAAAAGTGTATACCACTAACAAAATCAATGTTCCTAGAGAAAGAATCCTGCTGCAGCACCATCTTTTCCTTATGGTATCTAAAGCCAGTAGTAACTCTCATCACTGGGAACTATGCAAGGCTCCAATCAAACCAAACATAAATTATCATAAAATCACAGAATGGCTTGAGGTGGAAGGGACTATAAAGATTGTCTTGTTCAAACCCATCTGCCACGAGCAGGGACACTTTCTACTAGACTGGGTTGCTCAACATCCCATCCAACCTGGCCTTGAAAGCTTCCAGGGATGGGGCATCCACAGCTTCTCTGGGCAGGCTGTGCCAGTGCCTCACCATTGTCACAGTAAAGAATTCCTTCTTAATATCTAGTCTAAACCTAATTTCTTCCAGTTTGAAGCCATTCCTCTTTATCCTGTCCCTACATGCCCTTGTAAAAGTCTCTCTGTCTTTCTTGTAGGCTCCTTTCTGGTACTGGAAGGCTGCAATTAGGTCACCCCAATGCCTTCTCTTCTGATCTTTTCTTACAGTGGGAAGCATTTTCCTACCCAGTCCCCATCCTGCTATCCATCCTCTGAAGAAGTTTGAGGAGAGATGACTCATTCATTTGAAGACTGAGGCAAAAAAGTTGTTAAGTGCCTCAGCCTTTTCGTCAGTTGTTACCAGTTTTCCAGTGTGGTTTATCAGGAGGAGGTACACCCTCTTCAACCTCCCTTTCCTCGTTAACTCACCTGTAGAAGCCCTTCTTGTTATTCTTTGCATCCCTTACCAGATCTAGTTCCAGCTTTGCCATGGCCTTCCTCACCCAATCCCTACACAAGCTGACTATCTTTTTTTCCACTGCCTGTGCATTTGTTTCTTTCCATCTGGTTTGCCCAGCAGGTCCCTACTCAGCCATGCTGGTCTGTCGACTTCCTTGTCTGATTTCTGGCTCCTGGGGATTGCTGGCTGTTGGTCTGTATGGAAGACTTCCTTAAAGAGCTGCCAGCTCTGTTCCATGCCTCGTTCCTAAGGGCAGGCTCCCAGAAGATCCTATTGACCATCTCCTTGCAGAGCTGGAAGTTTACCTTCCTAAATTTCAGGTGCATAAGTTAACTCCCTACCTGACCACATCCCTCGGGACATTTGTGCATGAGAACTTCAGTTTACATGCAATACATGCATTCGAAGGCTTATTTTGTCAATAAACTGATGAGATTGGGCTTCTTCAATAGTTTTTCCTTCACTGCTAGAAAATATCCAACTGCTTTGTCTCTGAGATAACTGATGTGGAATAGCTGTACTGCCTTAAAATGATAGTGAGGACAGGAAACTCCAGTTTTGTACCATGAGGCAGCAGGGAAATTTGAACACAACACACCTCTTCACAGTTGATCTTAGTTACTTATTTTACAGTAAAGACTGCAGCTATTTTATCTTCAAGGTGGTTTCCTGGCTAGATGCTTTGTGTCTACAAAATACCCCACAGCAAGCATTTTCTTTTTTAGCCTTTAAAGAGTAACTTTTCAATGTTTGTCAGAGAAGTCAGTGTCTCAGGCACAAAGAGCATGCTGATATTTTTATGAATGCACAACACAAAAGGAGCATGAAGGATTTACCTGCTGATTTTGGTAGGCTGTCACTGTGGTGAAAACAGTCTCAGGGAAGTTGAAGGTTTTCACCCCATCTCCTGAAGGAACTGGCTTTGTAGGAGAAAGGTCACTGCTGAAATCCTTGCGGATAACGTGAACACGAGGCTGATACTTATGCATTGAATGCAAGATTATCTGAAGAGAAAACAAAAGGAAAAAGACTTTTTTTTCCCCAAAAATATTTTACACAACATCCAGATGTACAAGAAAGCAGGGGTGGAGTAAGAGCTTACATGGAGAAAATTATCCTTTTCTTACAAGCGTGTATGAGACAAAGTTTGTGCTGGGAGCAAAGAGAAAGGTGCCTTGTAGGGTCAGGCAGCATTTTGAGGAAAAGCAATGAAATAGCAAAAAAAGCTCCATAAATCTGGAAGCAACCACAGACACGTGTGCCCAACAGGACACAGGAGCTTCAAAGCAGCAGCAACACCCTTTCAAGTCTGAGAGGAGCAAGGCTAGGACAACAGGCACCAGGATTAACTCCTAACTTACATGGCCTTGATCATCCAGCTCGTTGTTGGTCAGCTTGAGCTTGTCAAAACTGACCACCTGCCTCATCCAGGTGTCTCCAGAAGCCAGGGAGTCAGGGTGGATGTAAACCCTGGGGGGCACTGGGGAGTCAGCATTGCCAGCCACCATCCACTTGGAGCTGTGATACACATACCTGTAAGAGGAAGGGTAGGTGGTGAAGGGAGATTGTTACTCACTCACTCACTGCAGGAATGTGTGCAGGGCTCCCCCTTCCCTGCCACCCTCATGCACCCCAAGCTCTCATTTGCAGTCAGGGGAGAATGTGCTTTATTGCAACCTCCTACCTTCTAAATGAAAGCCAGATTACCCCTGAGCCACTTGTTCAGACTTCATTCCTTATTAAAACCACCTTGCAGTTATTTTCCCTGTAAAACTCTGCCACATGTGCCTTCTCAACTCCTTAACCCTCTCTGAGCCAGAGTAAGAGGCTGGAAAATATGGATAAACAAAGTCTTCTCTGAAAATATTAATAAAACCCCTGCAATTTCTGGAAATCTGCATTTTATCTCATACCAGACTTTGGAAAACACATGTGGCTTCACCCAGAAAGGGCAATATCCAATGGATACCAGTAAAAGAATTGATAAAACAGAGTTTCTGGTTTGAGATGTTGCAAAACAGGAAATTCCATATAGTACTACATACTTTGGGATTAGAGAAAAAAATTATTTTTGTGATCCTTTGTGTTCCTGATCTAGCCATCCTATATATGCCATAAATTTCTCTACCACAGCTTTGCCAAGGCATGTTTTCTTTTTTCCTGCCTTGCAGCTCTTTCCCTCTGAGATATTTCATAAACAGTTCCACTGACACCTCTGAGTTCTGTCCTGTGCTCTCCCATCACTGCATCTCTACTCAGCTCTGCTAAGATGTTCCAGTTTTTACCTACAAACTGTGACTCATTTCCTGTATTTTCACAAGAAATAGGAAAAAAAGAAGAAAAAAAGAATAGTTTTTTCCCTTTCCTGTTAGTTTGTTCTATGTGGCTGCACAAGCTAAGAAACAAAGGCTAAGAAAATAAATGTGTTTTCATTGTCAGTGTTGTTAAAACCACACTCTTCGAAAGAGGAAAATCATCCAGCTGAGTATCAAACACTATCTTGCTGCTTTCCAGGAAAAGCATTTTCCTGATAAAACTCTGTGCAAATTGGTAGCAAAAAGGGAATATTTAGCATTTGAAGTGGAGGTTCAATTCTGAATCCTTGAAATGTGGTTCAGTAAGGACTATTTGGAGGAAAGACTTGCTCTCAGGGGTCTTTTAATAAGAATACATAAATCACATCAGTCTGGAGTGTTTTCTGGGATGCAGAAGATCATGAGTTTTCCAGAGTATTTTTTAACATCAGAAGCCCATTAATACCAGAGAAACCTCTTCTTCCTGTCTTTAGCTCAGCAGTGGAAAGTTTCTCAGTGACTCCATACTGTAGGTCAGGGACCAATATTCACTGAGGCTGCTGTGCTGGACAGTGAGAATTTTTGAAACAGAAATCCAGTTCAGGCCAGACCTAAGGGGCCTGGTTTAGTTCAGCTTCTCCTTGCCCATTCCTTTCTTGCAGAAGTTTTAGGGGCTGCAGAGCCCCACTGATAACTCCAGTTATTGGTTTCCTCAGACAGTCACTGCTAATCGTGTCAATCAGGAAATGCATGACAGAGATCTCCTCAATTAAAAACTGCTACTTGAAAAAAGAAAGATTTCATTCCAAAATTGAGAGAGACTGTATTAAAACTCTGGCTTTGTGTCTAAAGATTCTGGTCAAATCAACTATGTTGGTGTAAACCAGCAGGGTCTCCTCCAGCACACCTTTGCAATGGTGTTTAATGGCAGGTGTCTTTCCTAGGTTGTCATTGACAGTAAGCTCTTACAAGATTCCTACCTCTGCCCCTGAAAAGCTCACCTGTATCTCTTGTTATCCACAGGGACAATGTCCATGGCAATATAATACTGCTGGTGGGGATCCAAGCCTGTGATTTTCACCCTCATGGCTGGAAACATTCTCCTAGGAAAATAAGAGTAGAAATAAGGAAGAAAATGGAGAAAAAGGAAACTGGAGAGGTTCCTTTTATCTCTCTTCTGGCACCAGAAGCACTCTACTTCACACAGCCCAGTCCTTGGCACAACTCCTCTGGGTTTGCTGTGGGTAGAAAAGACTGTACTGGCAGTGTTTGACTCTTCAATTTTTTCCTACTTAGAAAAAGAGGTAACAGAACAACAAGTAATGATAAAATACTCACAGACAGTTCTGCTACGCTTCACACAAATCATCCTCTCTAAGGCATTTCTAGGATGGGCAGTGTGCCTTGCACCTTGTGTTTTTCCCACTGGCCATCCACCATTCTTCTCTCATATTCCATTAAATGCAGGATCACTTTAGTTCTCTCTTTTTTGAGAATATCACATTTTGGTATAGAGTTTGACAGTACTGAGGTAATATTTAGAGCAAATACATCATCCTGAAAGATCCTCTCGCTCTCATGTTTATAGTTATTTAAGAAAAAACATCCCTCAAATTAATCTGCTTGTTAGGAATGTATTTCACACTCAACAGAAACACTGGCATTATTGTCTTGGTTTCCTTGAAGTCCTGGTAGTGTTTTGTGCAATCTTTTTAATAAGTGTTGTCTTTTCTATGCCATATGATCCAGATCTATCTTAAGCGTTTTCCCCTGATAGACAAGGGATGGAACTCTACACCAACAAGAAACAATTGCCAACCTTTTTCTTCTTGTCTGAGCACAGGTTAAGCTCTGCTAAACATAGTCAATCTCATGGTGGTGTTTGTAACTTTGCAATTATTTCAGAAGAGAACAGATCAGAACAATTTTAACTTTAAAGCATGCTAGCGTTAGTGTGGCTTTGGCATAATTTCTCCTTCTTAAAAATTTTATGGTGGTCAGTAGACCAATTTCCATTCTACACCTCCCTCAAAATGCAAGCTGAGGGAATTACTTATGCCGCATTATATTTGCAACTAATGTGGTATTTTTACACCTTCATAAAATCCGAGGAACTGAACTGAATGAGGCGCAGAAGGAATTGAGAAACACTGAAATGGGAGCACTGAAAGAAATCCTGCGTTGTTTCACTGACTGTTAACCCAGACCTGAGCTCTACCTGAGTGGCTTCTCAGTCTTTAATTGAGAAAAACTTAAGCTGAGATCCTAAAGGATGGTGTTACTCCACTGAATGACTTCTGCCTAGAAAACACAGAGCTTTGGTAGGAGAAAACCCCGAAGTACTGGATGCTTATACAAAATTATATTCTGCTTCTCTGATAAGTAGACGTATCCTTGTGGGATAGAAGTACGTGGATGGAGGCAGGATATTAAAGGGCAATTTAAAATCACAATGCCAAAATAGTAGGAATGTGTACAAGAAATGTTTCTAGGAGCCATCCCTACAAACCACCATGACACTTTCCCTTCTATTTAGTGAGAAGCAGTGAAATGTCAGAGAAGAAGATTTAGTTCTCCTTTCAACATTTCTGTTTCTCACAGTATTGCTAGTGAACACAGACTGGAGGAGGAAGAAATCAGGAAAGCTTGTGTCAACATCTCCAGGTTTGTCTCTCAAACTTTGCAGGACAGGGATGTGATCATGAGAATCTATTTCATTCTTTCCCAGCTGAGTCACATAGGGCCACTTGCAGAAGAGGGTGGGAAGGAGGAGGAGGTTGATGCTCAGCCTTTGCCCTACACAACTCTTTCATTTCAGGCCACACTGAGAAGATCTCACCTATAAGTAACTGCATCTGCTTTGGAAAAGGGCATCGTTATCGTGGGGGGTGGGGAGAGCACCACCCCACAGCTGCCACAGCACAGCTAATCCGAGTCATGAGAGACGTAAAACTGTCAGAAAAATCGTCTGCAGAAACCCTTCAAGGAGAGCAATTTGTGCAACCGATGGTGTGAGTTTGCTGGTAGAATGACTGGGGGGGAAGTGGGGAAGGAATAATGGATTAGTCTTCAGTGGCTTGAGGGCATTACCTTGTTTCTGCCACAATGGCTCATTAAATCTGCCAAGCCAAATGGGTACAGGATGTGGCATTTTACAGTCCAGCTCTCTTTAATTAGAGAGAGGTGGCTTGGGAGCAGCTAAAGAAGTAGGTCGTGTTTCAGAGGGTTGATGAGAAACCCAGGATTAAGGCAGAGTCTCTCTGGGTCTAAGTCTGCACACTGTGTTGGGAAAATTGAATGCGCTGTGTGTCCCAAGAATCTCTCTCCAAATCTCCAGCCCCGTGTAAAGTTGCAGTATAGCCTGTGGGGTTGTTTGTTTATGAAATACCTTGTAAAAGATTACCACAGACCATTCAGCTGGCTTAGAGGCTAATCTCTAAAATGATCAGAGAGAGCTTGGCTGATCCCACTACTTTCTCTAAGGTTTAAGTGTACTTTTAAAGTTTTGTGAATTATTACTGTTTTTCTTTTTCTGTGGCTATGAAAGTAACTTAGGCTTCTTTGCCATAAAGATGTGGCCTGGAACTGTCACAGCAGGTGTCCTGTGTGGAAAGAGGGAAATGGAAAAGGCAGAGGCTAACAGTGGAGACTTAGGGATGTACTCGTGTGTAATCTTGGTAAAGTCCCTGTTCTCTGCATTTCCTCTTGGCTGGCTCTTGGTTGCCCAGAGGCAGCAGCCTTAGAGAAAACAAGGGGCTCAAAGGTTTGGAAGGAATTCAGGCCATTTGGATATGGCTGTATTAATAAACAGTCAAGAATCTTTCATCTAGAAAGGTATCAGCTTCACAGTCAGCAGCTACAGGCACGAAGGCTGTCTGTTTTCATAGGGATCATGTGATGACATCTGATATATTTTAGGAGGAGGTTTTATATCAGCAGCAGTTTGGGATGATCGAGTTATTTATATCAAGTTAGCTTTACCACTCAGCAGGAAAACAGTCTTCCTAAACTTAGACTGTGAACTTACACACAGTACCCTTTTAGGGGAAATACAATGTGATATGAAATAAGTTATTACAACTGCTTTAGGACCACTTAGAAGTGTATTTAAAAGCATTTTAGCAACAACTATGTGCCTCAGTCTACTCAATTTCTGTTTTCCTCCATAATGAGGTTGAAGTTTATGAACATTAAATGTGAAGAAAACTAATGATAGATAAATATCTCTAGAACTTGATTAAAATAGTATTTGCCATCACAGGAGTGTACTCATATTAAGAACCATGTTTGGGAACTTTCAACAAAAAAGAAGTAGTTGGGTTGTGGCAGCTAGCAGTACATTTTTGGTAGTGGTGAAGATTTTCTTCTAAAATATAGCTTAATTTTACTTTGTGAAAACTGATCAAAGGAGGATCACAGGTATACTCCCAAACAGGAATTTTTTCCCCAACAGAATAAAGCTTCATTTTCTTACACTTAAGTTAAGAACTTAGATAAGAGTAGACTTGCATAAGGGTGACATCTAACAAATGCAAAGCCTAAAATGAAGGAATTTTCTTTTCAACTGTAGCAAAAGAAATAAACAGAACGGTCATTTCCAAGGCATAAAAATAACCCAATAGAGAAACTTTTGAGAAACAAACTGCTTAAGTATGCACAGTGTTTACAATGTGTGTGAGTTAACAGGGCAACCTGAAGTTATCCTTCTTAATTCATATCTCATATTTCCTTGCATTTAAGACTGATGCCAAATGTGTATTTCTTTAGAGAAACCAACATGTGAGGAGTGAAGGAAAGGAAGGCAAGGCAAGGCAAGGAAAAGTAAGGAAAGGCAATGGAGGAATGCCCTTCTGTTTCCCTCTGCAGTATGGGGTTGTGTAGAGATGTGTGTTTTGACAGGAAAAGCTGAGGGCAGGGCTTGGTAGCAAATGGATTTATTGTTTATGAAGGAGAGGGAGACCAACAAATCTTCTCTGTTGCTCCCAAAGGGGACATTCTTCTGGAAGCTGGAGCAAGCCTATCTGGCCCATGGGGCCAGGAACTCTAAAAATCAGTTTGGTAGCTGTGGCCTGCCAGCCCTTGCTCTGAGAAGTCCTTTCCATGGGCCCTTCAACACCAACAGAGCTTGATTACAAAATCCCTGCTGCTCTCTCTAACTGAGGAACACTTTGGAACCCACCCTTCTTTCCACTAGAAAGAAAAATAAAGCCTGGTAATGTAAACAGCCCTGAGTACATGCTACAAACATCCCAGACTCATGATTTCAAGGATGCAAGGAGACTGCAGGCAAAGTACCACTTAACCTATCAGGAGGCACAGAGAAGCCAGGAGAGGACAAGGTGACCTGTTTCACTCACTGACGGCTTTTTCCAGTCTTACTACTGATCCTGGCCATCAGCATTTTGGTTTGAGCCATCCTGCAGCAATATGATAACTGTGATATGACAGATGAGATCCTTTCCCCCATGGCTGAGATGAGATCCCAGCTCTGTTACAGGTAGAACCTGTGTTCCCAGAATGGTGCCTCTTGGATGTGCTGGTATGCATGGCAGCACTCGTAAAACCACCTCCATAAACAGTGGGCAGCCCTTCCCTTCCAGAGGAGGACTCCAAGCACTTCCTACAGTGTATTCCCCCAGGAATAAGTGCCTATTTTTTCCCACTTTGAGCAGCACTTCTATGCATTACTTAATGAACAGCTACCCCTGCAGCTCTGGAGATCATGGACACTAGGCAGGGATTGTAGGGATGTGGGAAAGGTTTCAAATTCCTCCACTGATGCTGCCAGTGTGATCACTGTTAGTAAAGAAGAGCAGAGAAAAAGAGTTAAAAATTTTTTTAGGGCTAGTTGTTCAAATCACTATGACCTGGGGCTTAAGATGAACTTATTTTATTTTGTACAGAGTCCAAGGTTGCCTTTCAAACAAAAAAGTAAATTGCAGATTTGAATGACTGCAGCTGACAGCCATTTGCATCTTTTACACAAGGAACAAAGAAGTCTTTTTATAAGCATCTGATTAAAATCTAAATAACAATGTTTTGACGGAAAGGAAAAAGGAAGAGTTGTAAGAGGACTGGAGCAAGTTAATGGAAACAGACCCAAAAAAGAGACAACTATAAATACAGCATCAAGAAAAGAAAAACAACAAAGCAGAATTAGAAGTGAGTGAGAGTAGGAATCTGAAAGTCAAAAACTGCAGTGTGCCTGACATAGGCAGGATATAGCCCCAGAAATATGTTTGAAATGAGAACGTAGGTTAGAAATTAGCATTACACAGCAAGAGTAGAGAGACATTGTGGGGACAGGCAGGAACCAGGAAATGCTTTGCAAATCATAGAAAATTAAGGAGCAGCTGTAGTTATAGGCAACTGAATCTGTAATTATAATGGCTTTCAAAACAAGAAGGCCTTATGGGACTCAAGGTTTTAAAAGAGAAAGCAACAAGAGCAAAATCTTCTGCGAGGAAGGAAGAAGATGCAAATTACACTGTGCGTCTCTAACAATTTTAATAAGGAGTAGGAAATCTTCAGGTAATAACCAGATCTGTATTTATGCCAGAAATAATAAAATCTGATCTCTGGAATGCATCATATATCATGCATCCTATATGGAGAAACAGGACTGCTAGACCCAACTCTTACCTATCACAGACACATCTTCTCTCAGAGAAAACTGTTTAACCCGTTGAGCTGTTTAACTATTTAATTTGCAAATTCTGTCACATCTGTAAGGACCATCCTCGATAAACAGGTGTATTACCTAAAGAAATTGCCCAGCTCTTCATTGTGCTTTTCAATGGTTAACCTGCAAATGTAGTCAGTCAAAAAATAAAAGAACAGCAGCCCTCCAATACTGTTCACATCACTTCTGGAGAAGAATTCATCAAGCAGAAAAAACACATCTATTTAGTAGTTACATCGATTTTCTGTGGGCAGTAATGTCATAGTTGGCCATCAGTACTTAAATAATTACAAGCATTTCAAGAAGAAAGAATATTGTTTGTGATTATAATGAAGATATGATTTGCAGAGGAAGTTATGGCTATTGGTATACATGTTGCCTATAACTACAGCTGCTCCTTAATTTTCTATGATTTGCAAAGCATTTCCTGGTTCCTGCCTGTCCCCACAAGCTTGTAAGGTGTCAGAAAGGTCAGCGGTTTTATTCAGAAGTGTCTGAGCTGCCTCTTCATACCACTAAGTTCCAGCCATTTTTGTTTGAACTAATGAGCATAGAGATATTTATGCTGCTTTTAGGTCTATCTACTCCATATATCATCAGAGAATTAATTATAGTTAATCTAACAGGTAATAATGTATTATTTTAAGTTTCTGAAACAGCATGGTCCAGGCACCAGGACAATAAACTGAGAAAGAAGGAAGTTGGTTCTTCGAGTCCCATATTTAATGATGCTGGACAGATCACTTAATCTGTTTAAGTCTCAATGTCACCACCTATGAAAAGAGGATAATGACGATTTTCTCTGTGTCTGCTTTAACATCTCCAGAGAAGAGGTGTTGCACAATAGTTGCACAATAGGATATCATTCTTGTTACTTTTCCTCTTCCATTTGAGGCAGAAGATCAAAACCAGCAGCCCACTCTGTACTGATGAAAAATGCTTCCTTTGCCACTGAAATCTAAAACTGGGAGCTACTCTTCCTCTGATAATCTTTTTTAGGGATCATCTGGGTTATTTGTCCAGTGTAACTTTCCTTGAATCATTTGGACTTTCTGGGGCTAGAGAGCAATAGCCCTCACTTCACAAGAATGTAAAACAAGTCCAGCAGTTCTGGCAAGTTTTGGGAGCACAGATATGAAACAACGCAGTAAACAATTGAGCACCGTGGGTTTCCCCCAAAATTTTGGGTAAAATTTCCCTGCTGCGTCTCTGCGGCACAGTCGGGACAGCTCCCGGGTCACTCCCGGTGTTTGCTCGCCTTGGCGGGCTCTGTCCGTGGTGCTGACGCCCTCCTTCTCCGCGTCAATCGGAATTAAAACCTCCTTAGATGGAGGTAAGAAACGGCCTGCAAATGCAAACGTGCCTTAAAAATCCTGGTTTGGGACATCTAGAAATGTGCAGCTACCTCCAGGTCGTGTTTTGGCAAACACACTCCTAGCCATTTTTAAATAATAGTCAGCACTGAAGGTCTTCCCCTTAGCCAACCTGTCATGGTGAGGCTTTTCTTTTCAGAAAATCTGGCTAATTAGTGTCCCTTTCTAACCTCAGCTGTCGTGGTATCACTGCAATAGCAAAGGAAAACGTTCGGCTTGCACAGTTTTTATACTGGAAGTCATTAACACTGCATCTAATTAGAGCTGCAGGAAGACATTCGTTTGGTGCAAAGGTGAGTTTGAGTTTCACTACATTTGAGATTAAATCAATAAGCTTGTGAAGTGCTATGGAAACTTGAAAGGAAACTCAAATGGCTCCCTCCCAGATTCATAGCTCATCTTAAATTCAGTACAGCCAATGGTACAATGATTGTTTCCTGATTTATTTGCTCAAAGGAACAACTATCCTCAATGGTTTCCTGCAGCTGCTAGTTCTCCTTTGGAGCCACTTATTCAAACAGTCATATGAAACAACTTTACTTGTCTTAAGAAAGCTAATAGGAGATACAGCTGAGAAACTCAGACAGCTGTTTAATTTTTCCATGCCTATTTATCCCTTTGGATTATCAAAAAGGAAAAAAAAAGTTTCTTTCTTAACAAAACAAAAAAAAAATGGTATGTTTGGTTATGATTTCTTTTTTTAACTAGACAGAAAGCCAGAGATGTCTTACCTGCCTGCTTTCGTGATGATCATCTCTGTCCCAATGTCATGAAATCTTTTCCAGAGGTCCGCACACTGCAGCTCTACCTGGATCTCTTCCATGGATGAAGGTGGAGGTGGCTGAGGGCCTGAGCCACCAGAGGTAAGGTCAGAATGGGAGCCAAATGAGCAGGATGTCCTCTCTGCCAGCACCTCTGTGTCTGACCCAGTGCTCTGTTCTGAGTCTGCAAAGCAAGGAAGCCAGGTAAGACCCTTCCATTCTACCTACTGTGAGGGGGAAGAGGAGGAAAGTCAACACACGAAGTGCTAAAGAATTGTACAGTGGCATTTTAAATGGCATATATATGTATGGGAGTTTGTGATTTATAGCCTGATTTGAGGCTTGGATTTTCCAACTTGATATCTGGCTTCTTTTGTAAAATTTTAGAAACTGCTGAAAAAAAAAGAACCTCAACATAAAATATAAATAGTAGAAAGCAATGGCGGGAGTACAAAATACAGATGAAAAACAGAAATGAGAAAAAATTAATTCAACCTGTCATTTCAAGCTAAGATAAAATGGGCTTACTGGAAAACTACATTCCATTGATTTGAATATTCTCCTGCAGTACTATTAAAGAGTTGGTTATTTTTAAACAGCACAGTTTTTTATTTCCTTTAGTATCTTTGTCATCAAAAACAATGAACGTTTTTTTATTTTGCTATTTGGCAGCACTATTCTGGAAATGTGTTTTATTTGCTCCTATAAAACTTTTTTTGAACAATGATATTTCCTGGAAAGATAACCATGAAGCTTTTGGTGAGGCAAGTGCTCTAGGCTACTAAAGGACCAAAAAAATGTGATAGTAAACATATGGAATATGCTACCAAGAAAACAACTGAAGCAAACTGCAAAAAGATCTCATGGCACAACCACCTGTATGGGGAAGAAGAAGGAGCTTTGCCCAAAAAATACAAACAAACAAAAAAAGTAAGGTTCAAGTAGTTTAAAAGTCCAGGCTGGTATGTTGAGTCAGGTCGTAATTTCTTTGCAAAAATATTTCATGTGTATATTAGGTAGATATGCTGTATATATTCAGTCCTCATTTTCATACAGAGGGCTAAAATAAAATTTGGCAAATAGTAGTGTTGCACACCCACTTTGCATCAAAATAATTCACCATACATTCTGCAAAGCAATGTGCTTATGTTTCAAACCTTATTTTTAATAAATTTGTACAAGTATTATATAGGTGATTAGGAAAATAATAAAATTACATTAAACACTCCATCAAATGGCTCAGGAAGAGCTCTGTGGATTTCAGAGAACATACAGAAACATTATTTTAGAGTGTCCTCATTGATCGCACCAGTAAAAGCATCCCAGTCAATGAACAGCTATTTACATGTGCTCTCTGCACTTGAAGAAAGAAACAGGTATCTCTCTCTGCAAAGGAAACCTAAGGAGATAAAAAGTAACAGTCTGTGCTAAGCATGTAAAATTCCTTCCACACCAGGAAAATCCCAGAAAGTCTTTAACAACCCTGAGGCTGTCGAGGCTGCATCTGGGGTTTACAGTTTGCACATCACTGCAGAGAGCTATGGATAAGAAGGAGGCAGGGAAGATACCATCCACAGAACCACCATCCTCACCTCCTATCACATGGAAACATTTCTGGAAAATCTATTTTGCTATGGTATGGACATAAACTGTTTGACTGATGGTTCATGAGAAACTTCCAGTCCCAAGTGTCATCAGGAACCATTTCTCTTTTATGAGAGCCCTAGGTGATGTCACTGGACAGTGGACATCTTGCTAGAGGGGTGTTTTCAGTAAGCTTTGTCAGTTATTTAGACAATCTGCCAGTACAATGAAGAAATTCTGCAGGACACAAGAAAGGTTCAGTACTTATCGCTCTCAATCTATTCTGAAAACGGAGTTTTTTATGTCTCCCATGGATTCCCAAGTTAGGCTGGAGCAACAATAGGTCCATCACTCTAAAGGAGTGGCACAAACTTATGCATAGAGGATTGTTACATGGAGACCAGTACTGCATCCAAAACCAATATCCTACACACAAGGTGATTCAAGATAATATAGGCTATTCTGGGCTTCTGTGGCCACAGGACAGATAATCAATCTGAGAGTACAGAGGGGCTGAGATATTTGCTTCCTGCTTCACTACCCCAGTGACACAGGAGGAAATCTTCTTCCTCTAGCTCAAATTATTTCACCTCAAAGCATTGGAGAAGTAAGCATGAGTAGGGGTCACTATGCTTAGGTCTCCCTAGGAATGGTTAATCAATCTGTCCTTCAACAAAAAGAGAGAGGATACTTCACAAATCACAGTAAGGTGTTTGTATACCTGATCATGTCCTAAATCATTAACCAGGTGTCTTACATCGTCTCTGAGATCACAGAATCACAGAATGAATTAGGCTGGACAAGACCTCTGAGATCATCAAGTCCAATCTATCACTGAACACGACTATGGCAAGCAGACCATGGCACTAAGTGCCACATCCAGCCTTTCCGTAAACAGGGACAGTGACTCCACCTCCCTGGACAGCCCATTCCAATGTTTAACCACCTTTTCTGTGAAGAAATTCATCCTAGTGCCCAACATAAACTACACTGGGAGTCTGAAGGGACTGGATCTAGGGGAAAGCAGAGCCCTCCTTCTGAAATGAGGCACCAAACTGTAGGTCTGAATCTAAAGACATGGGTTTAGACCACATCGTCTGTGCTTGGTTCACGCACTCAGGAACTGTCCCCTGAGGCAGTATGGTAAATGGCCAACAGATGGCACTTGGCTAGGTGCTGTCCCCACTTCATTCCAGCATTTCCTGGACAGCCTTTCAAACTGGGCATGTGGCTGGAGCTTTGGGAAGCCCTGGGAATTAACTGGAATGGCACGCAGCAAAAAATTAAGTGTCAGAGGCTTAAGTACCTCTCACTGATTTATACTGATATCATCCCACTGACTTTACAGACTTCTGGAGGAGCCTTTCTTTAGTTATGGAAGTTGAAGGAGAGCCATAACCTTGGATATAATTTTCTGTGCTGGCAGAAAATTGCAAAAGGAGTTCACTAATTACTGATAAGTCAGTATCTTCCCAAACATGTGGTACCACACAAAGTAGAATAGAACTCTTTTTTCCCCAAGGATACAGTTTTGTGCCCTGAGTTATGAACTGTTATTACCCCCAAGTTAGTGCACAGAACAGTAACTACCTCTCCTTCTTCTAATTTTGGAAATGGAGAGTCACTAGTGTTGTTGCTCTTAGTTCAGACTCAGTAGGAACTGAGACATATTTTGTGTTTTCTTCAGCCTTTCCTGAGCTAAAGTCTACTGAATGTTGTCATCCAGTTGAAGGCACTTAGTCCAGATCCAGGGAATTCAGGAGAGGTTGAGTGCATCTGCCATACAAAATTCAACCCTAGTGACAGCCAGGTCTATAAGACTCTGTGACTTTTAACTAGAGTTCTCTCCACGTGCTAGGATTTTGAATCAATCAAGATACAGGTGTGAACATCTGTAAGTGAGCAATCTTTAGAGGGATGCAGGGTGAACCAGTCTCCACATGTAGTAATTAATTTTGCCAGCTGGCAGCTAGCACAGCCCAAGCCACTCTGTGCACATACTTGCTGAAGTGAAACAATGAGGAAGAAGATCTGACTATTCTTCTGGCGTTCAAACTGGGAATTTGATTTCTTCACACACCAGCTTCAGTGGGGTGCAACTTTGCTAAACTCAAGGAAATTACTTTTACTTTACATTGGCGTGAGCAGAGGGAAAACAGGCAATAGCTCCTGAAGAAGCAACCTGATTTATAAAACTATGAGCACCCAGAGATGCAGACTGGGGCTAATCCTACATATTGTCTATGACTCAAGGACAAACAGAAGGATTTCTGAGGAAGATAAGCCACCTCTAGTGTCTCTTAGCTCCAAGTGACAAGATAAGAGTACTTGTCTCTCCTTTAAGGGGTGCCTTATACAAAAGCCCACATTCTGAACTCGAGGTCCAGTCAGAGGGAAATGCAGATCCCCCATGACATGGCTTCCTCTCAGAGTTGGGAGACCTTCTCAGAATACTGACCCAGGAATGCTGACTCTCTTGCACTGTGTTAGGCTGCAATCCTACTGTGTCTGGATGCGGCACTTAGGGATATGGTTCAGGGGTGATTATGGTAGTGCTAGTTTGACTGTTGGAGATGATTTTGAAGGTCTCTTTCAACTCTGATGAATCTGTAATTTGTGCCACTTTAGGCATAAGTTAAACAAGCAGCAATTAAATTTGCCTTGCAGTTCTTGAGAAACAATACTTCATAACCAGCTCATCCATCACTGACCACTAACAAAAGTGGGAGTAGATGCCACTGAGA
Organism: Brachypodius melanocephalos; assembly: GCA_013398615.1. Taxonomy (NCBI): domain Eukaryota; kingdom Metazoa; phylum Chordata; class Aves; order Passeriformes; family Pycnonotidae; genus Brachypodius; species Brachypodius melanocephalos. The sequence continues at coordinate 5,722,837 of VZSR01001342.1, forward strand.
TTTCTAAACCTGCAGTATTTCACTGGAGTTTCAGTTGGGACTGTCTCAGGTCAAAATGTTCCTTATTGATTTTACAGGAACCCATGAACTTACACTTTCTGACCTTAACTGCTTTTCTTTACAAGGTTGTTCCTCTCGCTCGAAGCAGGGCCCTTCCTGCTGCTCCATAGCTATGGAGGTGAACATCTCCCAAGCTACTGCTGACTGCACAGTTAGTATCAAATCTGCCTCCTTCATTTCCCCATTCTTTCAAACCCCTTCTAAAACTATCCGTTTCCACTGTTGCTCATTCTTTATGTTCTTTTTTCATGATGTTCCCATCAATTATTTCTGTTGTTCTACGGAGTGACGTGTAGCCAGAAGAAAACACAAACATTTTGGTCTTTGTGGAGACAGACATGGTGACCACAGGGAAATGCCAGTGCTTAACTCTTCCAGACTAACAGGTTTTTCCCTACAGATAATACAGAGGAAATACTAAAGCACTGTCCCTTGTTGTAGGCAACTTGCTGGACAAACAGATTGACCAAGAGTTTTTGACCATGGGACACGGACTGATCTCTCAAAGCCAGACAGGCTATTGCAAGAAGTGCATTTCAAGGAGATTGAAACTATCTAATGGGGAAATAATGTAAATTTCATTGGAAAGACCCCTGGGTTCAATGTGCAAAAAAAACCCTCTAAGGCCTGAAGTATAACTCTCTTTCACTGCCACTGTGCAAAAACACAGTTCCTTTTTCTACTGCCGTGTTGGATGGCTTCCAACCATCCCTTCTTACCACACTCACCCAGCTACTTACTGCAGTTGAACAAAAATGGAGGAGAGGAAATTTCTCGGCGCTTTTAGCAGCCTTTCAGTCTAATCAGACCAGAGGGTCACGTTCAAAGCTTCCAGGGATACCTTTGGCCATTTCTGAGCTTGTAGAAGAAAATTAAAGTAGTTCAGATTTTTCCTTTCTTAATCCCTTTCACATTTCTACTATCTCTGTATCACCCTGAAGGTCCTCAACTTATAATTTTTTTCTTATCCACAAATCCCCAGGCTTCTTGTTGGCAAATAGGAAGGAAAACAGCATTCTGCCAAACACGATGACTCTGAGGTCCGCATTTGCACTGAGTGCCCCGAGGTGATAGACAATAACCCCAACCAGTTACCAGCACCAGTGTCCTGGAATCAGAGCTGTCCCACACAAATCAGCAAGGTGCTACTGCCTGACTTCTTTCTATGACTCAGTTGGCTGGTATTCCTCATGAAAATTTCCTGAGTTTTCATGAGTTTGGTACAAGAGGCAAACTGGTATGTGAGATATTAAAAGAGTATTTTCTATGCATCTTCATAGATGAATCCTCAGAATTTTTGCTGCAGCTGGAGCACAGCAGGGATACTTGACTAGTAAAAGAAAGGGATACTCCCCTTACTTGACTAGTAAAAGAAATAGAGCTCAGTCCTTGGCCATGTCATGCAGTTTTACTTCAAACTATCAAAAATGTTTTACTTCAAACTATCAAAAATGTAAACTACAGCTGTGGGAACAATGACAAAAGACTTACATATATAAAACATCACCTACTCATAGAGCCCAATAGACTTTTTCTCTTGTGACTTTTTTTTTCTTTTTTTTTTTTTTTCCTTTTTTTTAAGGTTTTTTTCCCATATGTGTAGATACCTAATGTAGATCCTGTCAGATTCCATTAGCATAAAGATTTCTCTTGAGTGGAATGTGGCAGCTGTTACAAGCTGTTAAGGGTTTGGTCTTTTACTGTTTATTTTTGTTTGCAGGGTTTGTGAGTATTTAGTGCAACAGGTGGTCTTTCCCTCTCCCCTGCAGTTGATTTGCTGGCCATTAGGACCTGCAGACTACAAAGAAAGTACAAAATCTGGAACATGTATGGACAAAGAAAATATGGGGAACTTAATTTTTTTTTGGTTTTTTTCTTTTTTCCTATGAACTCAGCTGAAATTAGCAAAGTGGACACCCTGCTTTTGCTGTTGGTTGCAGACACATCTCATGGTTCTTTTCAGATTTATGATTTTCAAACCAGCTACTGCCACCCCACAAAATCAGCAGCCTAAAGAACCATGCATAAGGCAGTGTGACATTACTGGAATTTAGAAACAAAGTGTCACAACCCCATAAAAGTGAAAGAACAGAAACTCACCAAGTCCAAACAGTTGGTAAGAGTGGAAATTTGTCTGGCTGTGGTGTGGCAGCTGCTGGTGCAACTACTTCAGGTACACAACTGTTTTCCCTGGTAACAAATACTTGGGGAGAAGCTAAACCAAAGACCACAGTAACTTCAAAAACACACAAGAAGTCTGGCTGTGGCAAAGGCAGCAGGAGCAGCAGAGGTGAGGCAGTCTGGAGTTCAACAGAGCCGTTCAAATTAGCACGGTGTATTTTGCACAGCTGATCCAGCAATTGCTCTTGCTGTAGGCAAAGGTTTCTAAACACTTGGTGATTGTAACCATATGGACATACTGCACACAACAAATAACACAAAGATAGTCCTGCAGGTGTTCTTATAGATTATCTTATCCCCCTGAACTTTTCCATTCAGTCACAGGCCCTGCTACATTAATCATCCCTTTTTGCAGCATTAGCCCATTATTGACTCCATACAGTTAGAATTTATAACCTGTTTATTACTGATAATAGAGTCACAGAATGCTTTTCTGCTCAAAGGAACCTTTAAAGTTCATCCAGTGTATCCCTCTGTAATACTTATTATTATTCCATTTGTGACTGCAAGTTGCAACCAACCTCAGGATTTACTGATCTGGAAACAGTACCAACCTGTCCAAACCAAGAACTTCATCTGTTCTCATGCTGCACTGCAATCTCAGGCAGCCAAAAGAAGCATTCAAGTAATTAATTTCTAGCCTAAGACCATGAAACCACGTCAGGACAAAGTGGCATTCATATCAGCAAGGCTCAAAAAGACAAAACTGGAGGATGTTGTAGAGCTGGAGAAATGGGCCACAGACAAATGGAATGACCTGATGCCACCACAAGTGGTACCAATAGAGACAAATTGATTCTGAAGTGAAGAATTCTGCTGGCACTTTAACCTTAAAATCTTCTTCATCCTCCTGATACATAGCGCTGTAAGGTGTTTCTGTAGGGTGACTTGAGCCAGCAAAACGTGCAAAACCCACCCAAAAAATGCTGCACTTACCAAAGCTGAGTTTAAGGCCAGTACAGTTATCACACATCTATATCCCCATGGCAAACACAACTAGTAGGAGAATATAAAAACAAACAGAAAGACACAAAAACCCCACAGTGGCTTTGGCTCTAAATGCAAGTCTTACATCATTTTGAGTGTGAACTGCCAAGAGCTGACTGCCTCTGCCTCGCCTTATTCCGTGTAAGACTGAACAAAGAGACACAAGACTCAGCAAAGAAAAAATCACCCTGATTCAGGGGGTATGCTCCAGCTGCTCTGCTCCACTCCAGCAATGCAAAACAGCTGTAAACCTGGTTTAACCAGAAAGTTAAATTGGGTTTATGGCTTCTCAGTATTGGCAAAGAAGTACAAAGCAGCTGGAGTTTACTAGTACACTCAGCCCTGGGGGTTTTCCCTTAAAAGTTAAATTTTGCTCCAGCCAGAAGAAAGAATATCAGCCACAGTTAAACTTTAAAGTGGGTTTTTATCTCACAATCTATTGTAATTTTTCAAAGAATGCTGAGAAAAGAAAACTTACATGCTATGCCAACATTCAGTTTAGGACCAGACATCCAAGACACCAGCTCCAATTTTGAGCTGCATCAGCTGAAGATTGAGATGCTGACTGTGGGCTCTGAACTCATCCTTGGCAAGTGCAAATTCCCATTACAAGAGAATGAGTAAGCTAGGTGACCAAGATTGTTTTGAGTAGTATCACAGCATAGGCTTTCTTTGTAGACTTCATACCCAATCTCATTGTATTCTTTGAGTAAAACTGCCTGCAATTCATCAATCCATGCTTTAGACTATTTATCACAACTAAAAATGTCTCATCAAATAGATGTCAACGAGAAACCTGTTCTATAAACTCTTCCATCTGTAGATGGTGGTATCTTATTTTTTTTAAAGAATTTTATAGGCATAATTTTTCCCAGCAGAGGCTTCTGGCAATTATATTTCAGGAGAGCAAAATCCTCTCAAGAAGCAAAAGTTGGACTCAGGGTTTGATGTTGTATTTTTGTGTTGTGGAAAGCAAGAATATCTTGGGCCTTCAGTATGTCAGACTAGCTTTGAGGAAAATGCAATTTGAAATTTCAGTATAGAAGAAACCAAGAGATTCCTAAAATTCCCTGAGGAGACCCTTTGCAGCTGTCATTCAGACTGGACTTAGGACAAGGAATCACCAGTACAGCCTCAGATAAAAAAACCTGCTGAGTAGTGAATATTTATAAAGACCACATTTAAAATAGTATGGGGCTTACAAAGAGTATGCAGAAAAGTAAGATTCAATTAAACCAGAAGAAAAAATAAAAGAGTATAATACTGAGGAAAATACAGAAGAATTCAGAGAATGGCAACCTTTAAAAACATGAGAGGTACAAGGGAGAAAAGCGGGATGTTGTTAAAAGAAGAGGGAGGTGAAATTGATGACAACTTTAATCTGGCCAAGATCCTGAACTGTACAGACTACAAAGAATTTGTCTGGCCAATGTCCAAGAGTTTGTGTAAAATTAAAAAGTGGAAATGCACTTGAAAATTAGAGCAAGCTAAAAAAAAAAGAGACCAGGCATTAGATACATTATATGCTGTACCCTGTAAACATAGAGTAATTATTCTTATAAATAAAACCATACAACAAATATTTAGAGACCAACTCAAACCAAAATGTTGGCTCTAAATAACCACAAATTGTGCAGGAGTTTGAAACTAGATCCCAGCTCTCTGGCAGGCCCTTCCCTGGTGGAAAGGGGCACCAACTCTGGGACAGTCTGGATTCTGTGGCTGGGACTACTCTCTGCCAGACAGGAAAAAAAATATTCTTCATTTAAAAAAAAAAAAAAAAAAGGAAAACATGACACAAGATTAAGGCTGCAGAGGTATCCATTCTCCCTGAGACCAACGTGAAATCGCTGGGAAATGTAAAATGACTGTGAAGTCCAGAAAATGTTAATGTTTTTCGTTGGCATAAACACAGCTCAAACAGAAGAAGCTTAACATTTTAAATATTTGCAAGGTGATGTTTGGTGGCCTACAAGCCACGGGGAAAGAGACATTATATATGTTTCCCTATACTGTGGTGGTGATGATGACAGTAGTATCAGATGGTATCTTATCAACAATAAGGGTCCTGTATTTCCCTTGGTCCTTTTGAACTCTTGGCACTGCTGTCACACAGAAGTGACTCCCACCATGTGACTGCATATGCAAGAAGAGAAAGAGTTTTTATTTTTAAAGAGCTTTAAAAGAAAGCTTTTTATTTGCCATTATAGTATGACTGTCCATTTTCTGCTGTGCTGTAACAAGATATGCGCCACTCTATGCATTTCCTTTCATAATGTGACTATTTCAAAAGGAAATCATTAGGAAATTTCCATGGGAATGGTTTCACAAGAATAATGCAGCTCCATTAGGCTGAAGTTTCAAGTTTGAGTTGTTCATTTCATTCACAATCTACAATTTTCTTTTGGGAAAACAGTAATTATCAGGCTAGTCCTGTTGGACTGATGTTTGGGTTTGTAATGGTTCAACAAATCATTAAAGTGCATTTTTTTTCAACTACATGCTACATTAGCCGAGCTGTCTTTCAGACCTCCCACATCCCTTTCTGAGCCAAACTCTGGAAGACTATCTGCCCTTGTACAATTTAGATTGCCCTCTATCTAAACTTCTTGACTGTAATCCAAATCCTTTCAGATTTCATTCATGACAAAGCTTCTCCTTGACTCTAAACACTCCAATTGCTCGCTTGCTCAATCTCTCCTATTTTTATTACATACTTGGGTGCACACACACACAAAGACACATAAATATATGTATGGGACTGAGTTCCTAAAAATGTATTTGGGGTTTAAATCAGTGTTCTGCCAGTGTCTCACACAGCAGAAATTACAGTATTTTCAATGGTACTTTCCATTGGGAAATTTCTTGCAGTCTAATGTTCTGTTTGCTGTTTTGATCACCTCTGCAGAGTCATCAGGTTTTTCCTAAGCAATGATTCTGGGGAATTTTCACAAATGATAAACATATTCTTCCTTTTATTTCTTCCACATACAACTGACTTACATCCAAGCCAGCCAATTTTCCACTTCTGACTATGTAGCCACGCAGGTAGGATTGAGAGAAAAGATTCTCCAGAAGAGCCTGAGCCCAGTTCTGGTTTTATTAGCTTCTAGCACTTCAAGACCAAGCCAGAAACAAACCAAATTATATTTAAAAGTAACAACATGGGGGATGGAGTTGGTATGAGTTCATGGGTGATAGAACCACAAGTGACTGAATAGGTTACAGGGCTGTATTACAACAGCATGGTGCATGGACCTGGAAAAGATGTGTTAGACACTTCAATCAAGCCTGTGCTATGAAAAGCAACTGTGTCATATAAACTTAATTTGAAACCTGAAATATCACATACACATGCCAAGGCATAAATTGAATTTCCCCTCAGAATTTTTTCTATAATCCCACAGCTCCCATGTACTTCCACAGAGGAAAACCAGCACAAAACTGGTGACTTAGCCTGAGGGATCAGCCTCAGTGAACGCATTCTCTCCTTTTCCCTTAACATTCGTCCTCCTTAGATATGTACTTGTGGCTTGGCCTTTTCTCTTTTCTTTTAGCAGCTGCCTTCAGCTGAAGCTCCCCGAGTCACATCCTGACACGCTCTGCCAGCCGCAATCCCACCAGTCCAAGTCCCCCCCTGCCACCGCACACGCTGATTCCAGGAAGCACACGCGCTGCTGGGCTCTGCTCCTTCCACTGAGCCACCCTGATTTACACCCGCCGAAGCCGTGGTCCCAAGTGTCACAACACCTACACTGCACAGTTGTCCCACATGTGTGTATCCTGTTATCCAAACAACAGATGCACCAGCATGCCTTCGCACACATACTCCAACATCTGGTGGTCACAAGCTCACTGTAAAAACTCCACGGGCTTCATTCATCTTTGCAGAACTCACAAACACTTCATCTGCACAGCTGAAGAGGTGCATAACCTTTTTCACTTCACTGAAAGAAGTATGGGCTTTTAACGTGGCATTTACAGGCACACACAGGGAAATACAACCAATCACTTACACTTACTCTAAAAGCACTTAGTTAATCCTTCTGAAAACAGGGCATGAATGGCTCTGAAATAAACACTTCATAGGTGTTGCACACAACAACTTTATATCTTTCTATTTCTTAGTCATACCTGTACCTGTGCCTACATGCCTCCCCTGCTGTGAGGCTCACTTTTCCACTTTCTGGTTAGAAGCTATGCAGGAATAGAACTGATAAAAGGAAATGGAGAATCATATCCAGATAGCTATTAAATTAAAAACATCCCGCTGCTTAAGAATAAATCTCATGATTGCATAATTCAGCGTTTCTAAATGTTGGAAATTTCCAGTCTGTTTTCCTTTGTTTCTCTCATCCACATCTAATATAAAAATATATTCAAGGAGAATGTTGGCAAAACCTTCTGATAGTTTGGTATTTTATGAAAAATAATTCAGAATGTTCCTGGCTGACTGACTCTCAGTTCAGCACACTAGAAACAATAGGATGGCCCACTGGGATGTCCTCTGGGAAGTGCACGGTCTGGAAGCACTGAAGTCACAGAGGTCTCAGGTTTGCCCCATTCCCCCACCAGTGATGTCAAAGCATCAGTGGTGACCTCAGAAAGCAGTTGGTTTCTGTGACCTCAGATAGCACTCTTTAGGGATGTCAGAAACGGGGCTGGTAATTTTCTGTGTATGAATACCCACACATTTTCAACCATGCAGAACTGAACCATTTCATAACCCACTCTTTTAAAACCTTTAAAAGCATGTACTACACTTGGAAAATTATATGCATATTTTGAGCTTGATGAGGGTTCTTTCCAATCATCTTTTCTGTAAAAAAGTTGGCCTTTTGGTAGTGGAAAGAATGGCTTGCTGTATCTTATTGCAGATGAGAAGAAATAATATGAAGCGTTCTAATGAATTACTTCATTTAGAAGACAAGGATGAACATTTTCATGTGGAAAGGAAATATACAAAATTCTCAAAATTTTCCATCTCCACTACAACTAAAAATGCAAATACTCCATATATTTTTGAAGTAGAAAACGAGAATTTACACCACCATTAATTCCTTCTTTAGCCTTCATGATATGAGTTTAAAGTAACTTCAACAGATATACAGAGAGCACATTGAATTTGTGGTCTCCACATGTCTCCTAAAAAGCCCTGTTCAACCTCACTCTGCCATCCAGCTTTAGATCTTGCACACTGAGACACTCCTCTCTCACTTAGGGGTTTCTGTCACAAACAGCTGTGGTACAGAGAAAGCTGAAGATGTGCTGCTGCAGAAAATGCAGAGAATGGAGAGTCAAAATCACTCAAACTAAAGCCTAGAGATGGAAAGGCTCCCATGGACACCAACACACCAAGAATTCAGTGCCTGTCAGTCCTACCAGTACTCGTTACCATTTAGCATATTCCCCACAAAAGGTCTTAATGAAAAAGTGTGTGACTTTTCTGACATACAGATGATTCTTCACATCCTTTCCAGACACTGCTGCAGATTTGTCTTACTGCTCAGCTCAAGAAGAGCACAGAGGAAGAGCAGAGTTTAATTTGTCACTGGGGTTTCGTCGGGAGTGGGGCATAATTGCACAACAGGCAGATAGCACATTCCTTATTGGCTTTCTAAACAAATTATTTCATCACTTAATTTATTACCTCTGGTGCTCCTGTGCATCCTCCCATGCTCTCCTTATTGCTGAAATGCTGCCATCTGTGGCTCAAAACTTCCTTTCAGCCCTTCCCATACTACAACATGAAGTGGTTGGAGAGAAGCACTGAACGAGTAAGGGATCCACCAGTTCTCATGGAAAAAAAGTAGAAAAATATATTCTCTGAAGAACATATTGCCCCACCCCTCTCTCCAGCTTTCCTTCAATCATACTTCTGTCACCTTCTTCTTGTGTGGTAAAATTTGATGTGAAAAGCAGCCCAGGCCTGTCTCTGATGCTGCTGAGCTTGACCATGTGGCTACGGGAGGAGGCAGCAATTTCCTCTTCCAGTACAGTTTGGAAGCCCCCCAGGGATGCTTCAAAGTGAAACTCTGACACATCCCTCCCAGCCTGGAGCCCAGCAGGGTCTGAGGTGCAGCTGGGCTGCTCTTCAGTGGGATGCACCATGGAAGACAGAGAGGGAGAAGGAGGGAAAGGACAAGGCTAAAACAGAAGTACAACAAATGTACAGGGTAAGAAAGGAGAAGGAAGAGGCTGGGGATTAGGGCAGTTTATTGGGTGGAATTGGCTTCTTGGCACCAAAGGCTGTAGAGAGAGCATGGTCCAGGAGGCATTACAACCTTCTCACAAAACTCCCCAGCAGAAGGAATGGCAGTGAGCCAGGCTAATGTTCTCCGTGCCACCCCGTTCTTTCCCTCCCTTTCCACAGCTCGTGTCAGTCTGGCTTTGTACTGCTGGCTGCAGGTCTGATCTGCTCGAGCAGATCTGCTCATTTCCTCCTCTGTGCATCAGCTAAGGAGGGACCTCTTAACCCATCTCAGCAGCTTTCTTGCCCACATCCATTTCATGATGGAGAAAAACACTAACGCAATAGGGAAATATGGGGTTGCTTCAACAGAACACTCTTTGTTGCATAAAGCACCCAGAATCCTGACTGGCATTCTGGTTTTGACTCCTGAGGGTCTGGTTTTTACATAAATTTTACAGCCTTCTTAGGGGTAAAGAAACTAGTACTAAAATGTTTTCACACATTTGCACAGAGCAGTTGCAGGCAAGTTCCACTGAGGAATAGAGATTCAAAAAAAAAAAAAAAAAAAGGAAAACAAAAAAAAAAAGTAAAAGAAAAGAAAATAGAAGTAGCTGGCTGAAATTAAATGGCTATTTCCATGGCTGAATTCCAAGATGTCTTTGCAAAATGCCAGTTTTGCAGCCACAGCTACCTTTCTGCTGCTAAAACAAGTCAGGATATTTACAGAAAGGTAAACGAATGACATTTGTTGGCCTCACTTGAAAATAGGAGCAATGGGTTTTCCCCAGAAGGCAGCAAAGCAAATCTAACACTGCATCTATTACATCCCCTGCCTCTCCGTACCTTTCTCTGCAACCATAATAAATACTTCACAGAAAACTTATGAATTTTACTCTAAAAAGTGTGCCTTTCTTGAAAGGAAGACACAGCTAGAGAACAACCAATTGCTCTGTTTACTGAGTGGGAGGAACTGAGAAGGTCACATCCATGGGACATGCTTTGTGTAAGAACTGTGGTGTTTCTAAATCCAGGAAGGTATCTCTGTGTCATCTTATAGGGTTACTCAGCAAGCACAAGTTTATGGGTGGTTTTTTTGAATAAAGAATTCCTTACACCGATTGTCAACCAAAAAAAAAAAAAAAATTCAGTAAGAACCTCCTGTGCAGAGAAGCCCCCAGAGCACAGGGCCGGTGTCCTGTGCTGGATATTGCTGGAACAACCTATAGTATCCCACTGCCTCCACCACACTCACCCAGCCTCACACCCCCAGGAGTTGTTCTTCTCGGGTCCCTTGTGTTTCAAGCAGCAGGAGGCCACGCAGCCCTCTCTGCAGGGACAGGTGGCAGAGTGTGCCCCATCCCACAGCACGGCCAGGGGACACGTGCTGTCCCTGCATGGAAACCCGAGCCACAGCAGCCCCCTCCTCCGGGAAAGGCTGTGACAAAGAGCTTCCCTCAGCCCAGGGAACACCACGGTTCTCTCCTGCATGTAGCACAGGGTACATGCACCAGCGCATGCCTCCTGCAACCAGCTGGTTTTGATGCGTCATTGCTGTGATCCTGCTACCCTGGGCATAACCCCTCATACAACGGCAAGAGCTCCCTTTCCCTGCTCTAACATGAAGTCTCTCCCACAGGAGACAGTTCCCCACAAACTTCTCCAACTTGAGTCCTTCCCACAGGCTGCAGTTCTTCTCAAACTGCTCCAACGTGGGTCCCTTTCCACAGGTACAGACTGCTCCTGCATGGGTCCCCTGCAGGGTCACAGGTCCTGCCAGAAACCTGCTCCAGCATAGGCTCCACTCTCCATGGGTCCAGAGCTCCTGCCAGGACTTCCTACAGGGTCACAGCCTTCTTCCAGGTACCCGCTTGCTCTGACATGGAGTCCTGTGTTTGCTGTAAGTGGCTCTCTGCTCTCTTGTTTATCTCCAAATCCCAGCTCTGGCACCTCTAGCACCTCTTCCCATTCTTCTTTGCCAACCCTACTGGCTGCATAATTGTTTCTCTCACATCTTCTCGGTCCTCTTTTCTCTGGCCACAACTACTTCTGCACAATAACTTTTTTCCTCTTCTTAAATATGTCACACACAGAACCAATGGCTATTAGGCAAGAAGATAATAAAACAATTTCATGCAACGTGAACAAATCCTGTGAAGTTTTTATGCTAGAGTGGTAAGATTCATCACCACCAGTGATGAATGTAAGGTTTGTCAATATTGCTACGCTCTTCACTGCAAAATCTTTTTTCTTTTCCTGGAATCTAGCACAATCTTGTCACAGTTACATTCGTGAACATTGGCAAGGATAAACTTGGGGTTCCCCCACTCTTGTAAGCAGGACTGGGCAGAGCAGCTTGGGAGCTGGCAGGGAACTTAGCGGGAACTGCAACTGCAGAAATCCACGTGCAGTGAGTGCTGCTTCCATCCCATCTCCACACACTGACCCACTAAATGAGTTCTACAGACTGTCAGTGTAAGAGCTGTGTGCTGCTCTTTCACCCTGAGAAAGAGGGGCACAGCACCCAGATTCACAGGAGCTGGAGAGTGTGTACTTGCAGCTATAAAATGTTTCCTTAACTGCTGTAGTGAGCTGCTGGGGCAGAGCAAAGCAGCCTTCATGCTTCTTAGCACCTGACTCACTGGGTTTTTTTCTGATTTTATTGTATCTCTTTTACGGTATCATTGCTATTTCACACTTAATTTCTTTCACAATTCTGAGACAGTCTATGCACTCCTGGTGATTTACCGCATGTGATTTCCTCCCATTTATTTACTCCTCAGCTTTTTATTTCAAAGGTTTGAAAGGAGCTCAAAAGAATCTGCCAGAAATTTAGAGCTTTTGAGTAAAAAGTGTATTACAGTTCATACAAATCATTCACACAGGCCAGCACAGTCTGTCTAAGAAAGTAGATCTTTAAACTTTATAAGTTAGCATGGTTGCCTTGACAGTACAAAACATCAGAAAGCAAAAGCCTCTGTGGTAGCACAGACTGTTTTAGTACAGATCCCAATACCCCAATAAATGCTTTGTTTTCTACATACAATTTAAACCAATTTTATGCAGAATTTCTAACAGAAAACTGTTATATTCCAGCTTCTTCAATGAGCTCAAGCAATTTCCTACTTATTTTAGACCAAGATTGTTTTGAGGGGGTTTACATAAGGGTTACACACGTGCAAGAGCAAAGACACACAGATCTACTTACATACAATATCCCCAACCTCCTGCCAGGAATATTTCCCCGTGCCTGTGCTCAGCTGTGCTAAAAGCATCCTGGGGCAGACCAAGCTGAATCACACTTCTGACAATTGCTCAGACCTGAGCCATTCCCTCACAGAGGCCATGGTTAATTCATGATTGCTATCTCAAAGCAGCAGCAATGTGTACTAACATTCACCATGGGCAGGCTGCCTTTCTGCACAAACACAAAACCCTCACCCAGAAGCTCACTGACAGTGTCTGAGGACTGGCAGCTACAGACAAGAGGAGCTGGCCAGCAAATCCTTTCTCCCAGCCCATATCCCTTCACAGTCTTCCATTTTTCTTTGCCATAGGCAATGTCAAGTGGCAGCCCCCTGTACCCTCTAAGGCTGGACCCCACCTGAGTGCTTAGCAAAGAAAAGAAAGCTCAGGCAGTTTCCTCTCTCTGCTCCCAAAGTCAGAGGACATTACAGGAGAAACACAGGTGAATTTTGGGTTCAATTCAGTTACTGTCTCAGGAAAGGTAATCTTCAAACCTCCTAAGACAAACACTCCAAATTTTAATTTTTAATATCATAAAAGCCTGTTTCTTTAGAGGGGCAGTGCTCTCTGCTCTCAGCAGATTAAGATGGAGCAGATAAAATCTGTGAGGAACAATAAGAGCGAAAAGAATGCCAGGAGAAAAAGAGTACAAGAAGCAAGAAGAAAAGGACCTGAAAGGACACAGAAATCTCAATCAAAGAGATGATGTGGTGAGGTTGTGGGGAGAGAAATAATTTATGGAAGAGGAAAAGAAAATAAAAACAATAGGCCAAAGACTTAATGAAATAAAGGAATAGTGGAAAAACAAAGCAAAAATAAAATCTGCCCACGCATACTCAAAATAATTCTGTGTCTGCAGACTTAGTAACCAAGAAATTAAATCACTGAAAACATTCTCAAGAATTTCCTATGTGGCTTGGTAGCTAATGCAAACATTCAGGAGCCACCTCTCCAGACACAGGGAAGGCTACAATACTTTTTATTGACTAAAATTGAGGCTTTGCCTGTAAGTTTCCCTAAAAGATCTGTTGACTCATATCCACCCTTGAAACTCTTCAGACCATCCCTAGTTCAAATGTCTTTAGAGGAAACAGGTAGAAACTATGTAGACTGCAATAGTAAGATGGGTGAGAAGGTACAGGAGAAGGAGAATGGGAAAAAGCTAAAGAAATCAGTGAGAGGAAAGATTAGGAGACAAAAAGACAGTAAATCTGTGTAACAGCACAGCTTTAAAAAAACATGGTGCAAGTAATGAAGCAAAATAAACATAAAGACATTAAAAGGACATTAGAAAGGCATAAAAACGTGAAAGAAAAATATGAAGAGGAAAGAGATTACGGAAAATGCAAGTCAAGCTGAAATTCAGAAATTATTCTGACATGCTAAAGAGTTTGAACAGCTCACCAGTGCTCCCCAGGTATAACTTTTACTCCTCTGTGAGATGCCCACATTGCGTGAAACACACAACCACATGCAGGTGGGCACGAAGCCACATAAACTGGATTACACAGGAGATCTATGAAGCTCCTCTAATACTGAATCTTAACGCACTACTGTATTTCTCTGTGTGCTTTTAATTTAGCACAAACGAATCCCAGCTCTCACCTCAATCACAACAGTTACATTATCTACTTCAATGGCATTTTTCCTCATTTCCAGCGATACTAGAGACTTTTAATTGTTCTCTACTGTGCTCTTTTTCTTCACAGATATAGCTCAGACAGCAAAATGAAGGAGAACAAGTTCTGCAGTGTAATATACCAGAGAAAACATTCCTGCACCTCCATCTCAGATTAGAGTGCTCTTGCTGAGAACTTTGTGATGGACTTACAAGCAGCCAAAGTCAGGACTTTGCACACCATCCTGTGGAAACTCAGATAGAAGCAATTATGGATTGATTGGGGAAACATGCAAAGATTATGTGCAAGACAACAGATGACACTTCATAACCACTATTATATCATTTGGCCCCAAACTGAGGTATGAATTCTCTTCTCTCTACCAACAGAGGCCTCTGAAATCAGAAAGTACACACAGGAACCCAGGGATTAAAACTGCTGAGCTGGTCCAGTTTTTGCAGCTGTTAATCCAGCAGAGGAACAGGAGAAAACATTTTGCACAACCTTCAAAATCCCCCTGATAGCAGAGAGAGGGCAGGTCCAGATGCCTTACACAAAATGAGTATCAACAACAGAATTTACCACATTTATATCCGTGTTGTTTTTCCCATTTCCTCCTCCACCAACACCTCCTGATCAAAGGAGGTTGAATGGCTGCCAGCAGAAGGCTTGGCTGGGTCCCATGGCCCTGTGACATCAGTTGAGGAGAAGCTCATGATCATGGTGTCTTACCAGGACACAGGGCTACCATGACACCTCCAAAAACGCCGCCTTCTTGCGCCATATGGGGACTCCCAGCAGCAGAAATATTTAGCAGCCTTTGCAAAACACAGATTTTTGACTAAAACATCCAGGATGCCTAAAATGATCTTAATATATCCATGCACATTCAGCACAGTGCTGAACCATGGACCTGAGGAGCACCATGACCCTGTTCACCCTGCACAGCCACCACAACACACAGTACCAAAGTGACCTTGGGAGCTCTGCTCTGGCCCCAAGGGAAAACATGGAATGAATACCTGACATGCAATTTCTTCTTTGGCTTTTTGCTCAGCCTGGGGAAGAACCCTGCAGGGGCCAAGCAGTGCTCGTCCTGCAGTGCTCCTCTGCCTGCCTGGGAGTGCACAGAGTGGAAGGTGGACGTGAGAGCACATGGACCAAGCTCTTGTCATCAAGCAAGACCCAGAGCAGACTGGCTTTAGCCTCAGGGTTGGGTGTGTGGGTATGTGTGCTTTTATATCTGCAGCTTAAGGACCCATCAAGACGAAGAGGGTAGCAAGGGGGCTGGACATTCATAAACACTAATTAAGTAACACAAAATATCAGCATTTTTTAAACTCTTTGTTGTTCTATTCTACCTGGCAAAGGGATGGAAAAATGAAATTATGAAGCTGGTCAAAACCTGCTGATGAAATAGTTTTTCTTTAGAAAATGCTATTTTGTCAAAGTAGAAGTGCATCCAAGAGGTATTAATATCGTTTCATATCTGAAACTATACCTAATTCTCTGTTTCATTTTGATTAGAATTCTTTTTACGTATTTCCAAAAACTGACATCTGCAAAAATGTCAATATTAAAATGTCCATATACAATTTCCTGAAATGTCTTGCATATTCCCACTTACTAAAATATTTTACCCTCTACTATGTGCAGCGATGCAGGAAACAGAAAAATAACACAGATCCTGGGCATCTGTAAGAACAGATGGTGGAATGATCCAGCTGATGCAAGGAAAGGTGAGCAGCTCTTGTTGCCTTTCCATAACTCAATTCTGCAGGTGCCCTGCTCAGTTGCAGGCCCCATGTGGTGTGGGAAGACTGGACAACCCCACGCCAGTGTAAAATGTCCAGACAAAGAACAACTGCTCTGACAAATTGAAGGATCAGGAAGGACATCTTGTGTTGCTCGTTCCTCAATCATCTCTAGGTCAAATTCATTCAATGTCTCAAAAGTGTTTGGGAGAAGTCTAACTTTGCAAGCTGGCCTGGCATGTGAAACCTAAGCTGAGTACTTCCAAGACATTCCTTTCCACTGAAAAATATATTATTCTTTCAATTCCAGCAACACCTTTCTTAATGGAAAGTAATCTCACTTCCCTCTAAGAGCAACCCTCCATAAAACAGAGGTATTTGCACAAAGGGCTCCAGAGATTACAAGAGATTTTTAATTTTAGCACATGTTTTTGTTTATTTGTTTGTTTATTTGTGGAGGTGGATTTTATAAGTAGGAGTTTTGCTCTCTGACTAAGATTCCCTCTTAAATGCCAGGATATAACCACAGAAGAAAACAATGTTTTAGAAAGTACTAACTCAATTCCTCCGAAAACATGTGCAGCATTATCTTAAGACAGAGAGTAAGTATACCCTAATGTAATCCAAAGTCTTTTAAAAAGCACTTTCTTTACCATTAAGGGTGAAAAACAACATTTCAGTGTCATTCACGGTTGTTTTTTCAAGATTCCCCAAGTGTTGAATCCAGCTCCTTAAAACTCCTCCTATGGAGCAGGCAGGCAGGAGCCAGCTGAAAGTCATCTGCAGCAATCTTCTGTCCCGCTGCCTTATTTTCGTTCGAGTTTCGTGAGGCTGGGGTTTTTTTTTAGCATGAGATTTCAACGGAACTGAAAATATCTTGTAGCACAAACTCTGCAGCATGCTGTGAGTAATTTACAGCTGCCAAAACCATCTAAATCAAATCCCATGAGGGATTCTTCTTTCTCCAACCCATGCACGTTAGAAAACAAAAATGGCCAGCAGCCATTCTCCTTCTCCTCCTCTCTCACTGAGCAGATTCCTGCAGCTGGAGCAGTGTCATTAGAAGCTGCACTTATGGACTCCAGGGCAGAACAGAAACACGGTGCAGTTTACAGCAAGCAGTTCAATTAATAACAACAACTTCACCTTTTTTTTTTTCTTTTTTTTTTCTTTTTTTTCTTTTTTTTTTGAAGTGAAGTAAAATGAGAGAGTTTCAGAGGCAAACACGGTGATCTGGATTCTGAGCATTGCACAGTGTGCTGGCCATACAATTATTTGTAATTGCAGTTCATCTAATTGCATCCAAAGGCAGTCAGACATAAATGAGGATTTAGTATCTAACCAGTGTTCCGCCTGCACAGCATTCGAGATTGCATTTTTTAAGGAAAACTCTGAGAATTCTGTAAAACACCATGCAAAGCAAATACACACAGAGCAATTCAGGTTTTCCTCCAAAAACACCACAGGCAGTTTTGAAAAATGTGTGCCATGATTTATTCATTGAGGAAGTAGGTTTTGAAGAGGGTTTTTTCCCTTATTTTTTTTTGATTTTCATCCTCTGAAGAGAAGGTCCAGGGCTATGCATGAAGGCTAGAACATAAAAGATGGGGAGTTCACCTTTCATAAAACACTCCAGAGCACCTGGATGAAAACCAGCAAAAGACACAAAGTATTGGATTAAGTCCTTGGACATACAGAAGACAGAGAAAGCAACTGTTAGCCAGGCTGGCAAAATACTGCTTGAGGTATGTTACCAAATGGAAAGAGCAAATCAGAGTGGGAAATGAGCAGAAAGTAACAATACCATGAGAGGCGTTCAGAAAGAAAAATCTGATTGCAAAGGGTCTTGGTGAATTGTAAATGTGATATTTCATTACCGGTGACCAAAGATCCCTACCCAGTATCATCACTGGCCTTGCTCTGTGCCAAGGAGCCAAAGTGCGATGTGCACGACCCAGAACTGCACGGGTGGAAATGCAGATGGAGGTAGCAAAGAGGATAATCAGAGATATTGCTGCCCACAGGGTCTGCTCAGATGCTGTTTGGTACAAAAGAGATTGTGGGGCCTGTGTGGAGAAGGTTCAAAGTAGTATCTTGGTCTCCTTTCCTTCACTCCTCCCAGCCCGCTTCCTTGCCTACTGCTTGACCTGACTGCTCAGCCGAGGAGCTGAAGCCTGGCTTTAACTGCACATTTAGTTACTATACAGTAGTTATTCCAGATGGCTTTTGCTCCTGCTAAGTGCCAACTGTGGCTCTTCTCTGAACACTGGCAAAAAGTATTGTGTTCTGAAAATCTACAAATGCCTAGTTTCCTATTTTTCCCAGTGTCACAGTGTTTTCCCTAGCTCTAATGCAGTAGACAGGCTCTCCTTTGATTTTTTTTTTCCTCTTCTAGAAGACAGAATGATTCTAGTGTTTTACTTTGTCTTGGAAAGCTGAAGGAGTGAAGTTGTCCTCCTCTTGTAGAACAGTCTCTGATAGTCCATTCACTTAACACTTCTTGTCCCCCACCAAAGCCTCAAAATATGGGCTCAAAATTGTCCCCCCTCAAAATATGGGCTCATCTTTCACTGCACAATGCAAATCTGTTAACATGAGATGCTGGCTGGGTTTCTGTGTGGGATGATTCCCATAACCAGGTCCTATGGTCTGCTCCACAACAAAATGCAAACTAGATTGGTTTGGGGTTTTTTTTAAAGAAACTCCTCATTGTCTTCTGTGTCCCGCAGGCCAAAAGCAATTTTCTCCAACATTCTTTGTACCACTGCCTGCACAGTTTGTGGTAGAAGTTCATATATTTGTAAGGTCCTATTCAGAGATATTTTCAGCACACCAGAAAATGAAAAACATTTTAACAGATGAGGAAAAAATTAGCAACATATTAGCTAAAACTGACTTCCAATTTAGAGCCATCAGAATCCACTGCTATAGTTAGTACAGAAAAGGTTTCCAGTTCAGGTTTGGTTTGCTCAGTAATTCATTTCTTCAAAGTCACCATGACCTGAACCATGCCTTCTGATGCTTCCCTTATGCAGAAGTAGTTTTGCTCTTCAATGTTCCCAACCCCCAGATCTCCACTATTTTTATAATGACGTCATTTTTCTTTCCCTGATGACCCTTTTTTCCATTGTGCAAACTTCTGTGCAGTGGTTTTCATGCCTCCTGTATCAGGACAGTTAATTGCCAAGTGCATTCTGCAGAATGTCTCACTTAACCTCCTCCCTCCAGCTCCATGCAGCCTGAGTAGATTCCCATCTTGCTTGTATTAGCCCTTTTACCCCTATTTTATCACCAGAAGCTTGCCTGGGTGTTGTCTGTGTTTGAACACCTTCTTCTTTGGCTTTAGATAGATTTTATTAGAAAGAATTATTTAAGCAATTTTTCTAAGCAAGCCAGCACTAAATCTCACTGTGACCTTTTTAAGCTAGGTAAAGAGTAAATTATTTCACTTTACCTAAAGTAATCTTATTTTTAAAGACAATCTTAATAAAACTGAAAAAATATCCATGCTACTTTAAAATTGCTACCTCTACAGGAATTCTTCAAGCCACTATCTAGACAGAGATACTCAGGAAAACTGTACTAAACCAATGAAACTTGTAATTTAAAGATGGTTTTCTAAAATGCTATAAGATACTTAAGAGGAAATCCCTTCTGAGAATTAAGATGATGCTGACCTGATTTCATTTACTTCATTTCTAAAATATAGATACCCAGGATTTTCATGTAAATCAGCTAATGCTTTTTCAGGAAACAATCTCAGAAAATCCACTTGTTTCCCTGTAATTCACTGTTCTGTGCAAATGCAAATGTGTGTATATTCCTATGCCCTGACACATATCCAGTTCAAACCAAAGAATGCAACAGCAGCTCTGGTACCACCCGTTTTCTCCTTCTCCAGTTCTTGCCTTCTTCTAGAAAAAGGGAAATGCTGCTGCATCTTCCCAAGTACCTTCCCATGCCACAGTAAAGGAATTGTAGGGCTGGAGTCTGCCCACCAAAGCAGTGAGTTCATGGGACAAGCCTGGAGAAACCTTAAATGAACATAAGTTGGTGTTAATTCGTATCAAATCCGAGTGGAATGGAAATATCTCTCTGCAAGATGTCCAGTTCTTCTTCTAACCTACGGGCTTGCAGGAAAAGAAGATTTCTGTTTTAGGATTAGAGATAATGGTGCTGCCTATTTATTTATGCAATACAATATTTCACACAGTCACATACCAAAGTTTTGAACCATAACTCATGTCTTGATCTTTTTACAGCAGACATACCAGAACCCTCACTTCACTTGTGATCTCTGCTACGTGCACCAGGAATTTTGCTCTTAATTTTGTCCCCGTGGTATTGTATTGCAAGAACCAAAGATTCACCTTTGGTCTCCTATTCATTTGTTGGTATTTATCTTTTCTCTCTACACTGAGTAGTTGTAATTTTTCAGTCTCCCAGCCTCTGGAGCCTTGCATGTCAAAAATAATTTAGGATGCCAAATATTTTTTTTCTGGAGAGGGGACAGAGCGGGAATTAACATGCATCCCTCAGGTGTAAGTGAATGTTCCCCCTACATCTTCTTTTCCCCTGTTATTTTCTTCTTACACTGACCTGAAGAAAAATTATTCCCTCCCATAAAAGTTTAAGTGTATGCAATTGTAGCAGCGCCCCGATTCCCATTTGTGGCTGGGAAGAGCAGGCTGAGGAAGAATTCAAACATATGGAAAAGATGTTCTGTTCATCAAAACATCAGGATCTCCTCCAGAGATTGAAGATAGAGGCAGCACCCTGAAATATGACAGCAGTGGCCTGGTAGCCACCAACCCCAGGTGCCAGGGGCACAAAGTGAAAGCCCTGTGTCTGCATGAATGACAGCAGGGCCGAGCACGCCCCGTCCCGAAGCAGCTGCAATTCTAAAATTACAGCGAACTGTTAGCACGCACCAAGGCTTCCTGAGAGCAGGTGGGAGTGCTTCCATCGAGATAATCGCTTTCATAAAAATAGTTTGCTCGCTGGGGGCAGGAGATTAACACTTTTTGTGGTCAACAGTTTAAGGGTCAAGCTGTGCTCTCAAGCCTGACCCGAAAGCCGATTAAAAGCCCACGGGTATTCGTATTCAGAAACAACTCATTTCAAGATCCCAACACAGTTTTGGAGTAAGGGTCCATAGGAGCACAAAATACACAGGAAGCAATGGGCAAAGGAGACAGTTTTGACAGAGTTTTAAATTATCTGAATTAGTCAAGCCAAAACCAGCAAGAAAGTCTACATCAGTAAGTGCTCGAAGTATGGGGGATTTACAGGCATAACACTCTTCATCAGAAAAAAGCAATAAATACTTGCTTGTAGCCTATAAAACTAAGAATGCTGAATTATTAAGATCAATGCACTCAGATACATTAATAGGAATACGAAACAGCAATTACTCATGTCTAGGTCTCAGAAGTAAGACAGCAACATGTAAGAAAGCCGAAGAACATTTATATTTATTAGTAACAGAGGAGGATGCTACATAAATTCAGATCAGCCCCCTAGGAGCAAGCATATTCAACTTGGCAGGCCAAGGCCACTTGTGCATAACAATTCTGAGAGACTTGGCTGAAGAGATCTCTGACCTGCTGTGATGGTCTTGAATGTCTGCTGGAAGTGCAGGGAGCACTGAAAGACTAGAAGAGTGTCAGTGTTAAGTGGATGGGATGAACAGAGGGGCTCTGCTGACAAGCCTTGATTTTTCTTCTGGGCAAGAAAAACGGAAAAGTCGGGAAGGGATCCCATTCACAAAACAAAGCCAAAGAATAAAGATATAAATAAAGCCATACCATATATTTCAATGGAACATAAATCTTGTTAAACGGGGCATGCTAAAGCAGGCAAATGCAAAGTTCTGTATTTAGGAACAAAGACTGGGAGCCAAACCAACAAACTGAGGCTTGTGTTTAGAACAGTGGTGTGCCTGAAAAGGGATAAGGTGTCACAGTGACGAGAACACCCTGTGAACTTCCAGTGTAATGCTCTGGAAAAAAACAAGTAACTGTGTTTTAACTCGGGAGTATTGAGTGGGACTTGAGGTAGTTTAAATCTAAATTTTCAAAGTTTTTAAAGAAGAGATACTACTACTGGGCTGCTGTATATAGTCCTGTGCATGTCTTTTCCAAGGGGTAGTTAAAAGTTCAATAGGATAGAGAAAAGAAACAGCAAAATTACTTCTGATTTTAAGAAAAATGTGCAGAGGAAGATGCAAGGAGCTGGGCCACCTTCATATACCAAAGGAAGATAGGGTGAGTTTATTACAATGCAGGAATATGCTTACAGTTTAAAACATAAAACATAAGACAATTCTTTAATTTCCTGGAGGAAGGCTTGACAAGAACCAATACAGGAAGCTGAAGCTCCTTTCTGAGGGGACAAAGACACATGTTCCTAGCAGTGGGATATCTCCTGCTGCAGGTGGTGCTGAATTCTGCTTCTGAACCTTTCACATGTTCTTTTCTAGAAGGTATTCTTTAGCCAAATAATAAGTTGACTGAATAAGATGTTGCAGTCTCTGGTAGATGGAAAGGTGATGAGGCAATCTAAGAGTCTCTTTGGTCCATAAACTCCATATATCTGAACTGCTGTTCCTTATCATGATTAGAAGATTGGATTTATCAAAGTAAGCACAAACGTTGTTATGCCTAAGACTATTCCTTACCCCACACCAGGATACATAAATGTACAGGTATGTCAGGTGACCTCACCAAGAAGTAACTCATTTAGTCCTTGTGTTGGTTGAACTTTAAGTCTTTTGTCTTGAAACACTGAATGAGAAAAAAGCTTTGTCTTTGGATAATGATGATGCTTCTGATGACTTCATGGGGGTTTCCCAGCCCCTTTTCCATGTGACCCTCTTAATATTTAAATAAATAAATAGAAGCTCAATATGTGTCTTTTCCCTATCATATGATAGCAAATACAAAAACAGTCAATAGCATTTTACACCATAAAGCAGAATACAAGCTGCTGTTATTTATTGGTAGAAAACTGTAAAACACTACAGCTAATAATGTGTAACATGAATAAAATCCTACAAAGGCCACTAGGACCCATCAGAAGGATATTCAGTCCATGCTCCTTGTGGTTTACAGCATATCCCTGCTGCTAGTGGCAAAGGTGATCTGCAGTGTTAAAGTACAAATACTTATATTTGTATTTATTTTAAAAAGTCACTATTGGGAAAAAAAAATCTTGTCAAAGCTAGAAAGCCAAAAGCGCTCACTAAGCTTCACTACAAAGAGAATACAGACATCACAGGAGGGATCAGTTAGTTGCCCTACTCTGCTCCTCTGAGCTTCAAAAGCAGAGGCAATTTGAATCACAAGTAAAGCTGGGAAAAAAAAAAAAATCCATAATGCCGAATTCCATAATTCCCTTTGCCTTCCCTGCCAGTGGCAGGAATCCAGAGGATCTCTGTTGAGGGGAGAGGCATTATCAGGAGTACCATCTGCACCCCCTTCCACACCAAACAGCTCTCAAATAGCTCCATATGACAGTAAATTTGCAGCGAAGCCTGTGAGAGTAATCTAATGTTTGCATTAGGTTCTGAATTAGGTTTCTTACTATTTCCTTTTGCATCCTGGGTTGTTAACTGTTCTAGCCTATCCTGTGCTCTTCTCTGTAGGCTCAAAAGGAAAGAACAGGCAGAGGTATTTCCGTTTGCACATTTGTCGTGCTTTACATCTTGCAATGTTTATGGCTTTGATGTGACTTTTTAAGGAAAAGCTTACACTGGGCTTTGTGGGGGCAAATTTGCCACATTCTCCCACTTCATGATTTCAACCAAACTTACTCCAGAAGTTCTGGTTTTAATATCCTAGTGCATTTTTTCAGTTCAGAATCACAGAAAAATCAATACACAAGAAAGCAACACCCTCAGACTGTACAGAGTTCCCCTGTTGAATTACCGTTTTCAAGCTCTCTTGATCAGGTCTGATTTCCTCTTTGAAGCCCTTTAAAATCTCTTATGAGCCCTGGATATCACTGTAGAGCATATCCTGCTTTCAAACATGCTTTCACAACTGCTCCCAGTTTCAAGAGCCTTAATAACAAGCAGCACTTCCCCCGTCTGGGCAGCAGAAATCGCTCCAGCGAGGCAGGGTGCCTTCCTTGCCTTGACTTTCAAAGAGACCAAAAGCTTTGGGGACACCCAAAAAACTTCTGTGCTGCCAAGTTACTCTGGAAGGGGAGGCCCCCTCCATATGTAAGAAATAAAAACTCCTGGTGGACACCATTGTCTTGGCAGTGGGTGCACAACGTGCACGACACCGTCTTGAACAGAACCATCTTGAACATTGCCACTGGGGTCCAGGCAGTGTTTTAAACCTTGTCCTTCATTTGATTTGAATGGCTTGCACAGATTGGCAGGCAAACAGCTGCTTTTTGTGTAGGCTGTCAGGGGTTATAGTAATTAACCCCCCTGGCCAGGCCAGCAGAGTTTTTAAAATAGTGATGTCCTTCCTTCCCTGCTCTCCCAGCATCTCTCTGATGGAAATGATGGAAATGATGGAAATGATGGAAATGCCTCCCACTTTAGTGGTCAGTACCTTCTGTTAACGAGTAATTTCTGCTCACTTGAAGTTGCATTGGTGCTCCAAAGGGCACAGGACACAGCAGTCCGTTCTCCAGAAGGAGAAATTCAGAATGGCTAAAGCTAATGAATGTTAGGGCAGTGGTATAGTACAAAGCACATAGCAAGAAAGTAAAGTGAGGATATGATGAAGCCTGAAAAGTTATCTGAAATTTTGTCATCTCCTCTGTTAATAAAAGGGGATACTGACTATTGCAACAGGCAGCACTGAAAGTATCAGCTAAAAGGACTAGAATAAAACCTTGTAAGTTTTACTGCTGGAAAAGCAACAGCTAAAAAGCCAACAAAACAGAAGAACAAATTCAAATGTTCTTTGACTGTTAAATTATTGACCAGCTTAGGTCAACAAGTTTTACCAGCAATTAAAAAAAAAATTTAAAAATTAATAAGGCAGCTTGCAATTACAAGAAGCTCCTTTGCAGACCAACAATGAAAGCTTCTTGAGCTGCAATTTGAGAATATACACCATACTGCTTGTCAGGCCACCAGGAGAAGGGGTGGCAGTTTTATTAGCCAAACACCTCCTTTTCATCCTAAAAGCTTGGTGTTTGAAGATGGCAGACATATTCTGATCAAAGACTTCTAAAATGGTAACTTGAAAGAGTGCATACTCCATACTGTTCCATCCAGGAACAAGCTTCTTTCATATAATTTCCCTTTTTTAAAAAAATGTTTAATAAAATTTAGGACAGAAGAGAAAATTGTAGTCGGTTCATGAATCCAGCCCTTGGTAGAGGAAAGTGACCAGCATTTGCAGATCAGTAGGTGATTTAAAGCTGATCACCTTGTTGGGTGCTGGTAATGTTCCAGAGGTGGTAAGGTCTTAACCTGGGGGATGATCTTACTGTTGTCAACCACGTGATGCAAATTCAGGCACTGATGTGTCTCCTATCACAATTATCTAAAAAAACCCAGCAAACTCATTGGGATAAGAAACCTCCACAGGTTGCTAGAAAGGTGAGGATAGATGGCAAAGGTACTGGTAAAGCATTCCGTCTTAAAAAATCAAGAATCAGTGAAAAAAATGCCCGGTGAATCCCTTTCAGTCTGAGATCAACAGAAAGTTACTTAAAGGTTTTGGTAAAAAATGCTTAAATCCACAGGGATTGGAGAACTGGATTTCCTGCAAGTCTGTTAAACAGAACCAACCCAAAAAATGCACAAACCAAAGCGTTGTGTAAGGGAAAGATGGTGGGGAGGCTTTTGAAAAAGCAGATAATATGGCAGTTTCTTCAAAAGGGACAGCAAAGGACGTCTGGTAACATGCTGAGAAGAGATGTTGGGTGATTTGAGACCAAAAGGTTTTATTTATTGCTCAACTCTCCAAAAGCCAACAACTTTTAAACTCCTTTAGGGGCTTCTTTCCCACAGAACCACAAAATAAAAATAAAAATAAAAATAAAAATAAAAATAAAAATAAAAATAAAAATAAAAATAAAAATAAAAATATTCTTTTTTAAAAGATAAAAATTAAACTATAAATATAATATAAATATAATATAAATATAAATATAAATATAAATATAAATATAAATATAAATATAAATATAAATATAAATATAAATATAAATATAAATATAAATATAATATAAATATAATATAACTATAACTATAACTATAAATATAAATATAAATATAAATATAAATATAAATATAAATATAAATATACTCTGGGAATTCTTGGATAACACACTTCAAAGGAGGAAGTCAGTACTATCCTAGAAAGTCTGAATGTAAATAAGGCAGCAGGAACAGATGAGTTTATGGTGTCTTTAGACTTATTTATCAAGATCATGCTCAATAAAACAGAATTTTCTCTTTGAGAAGTAAAACAAGTAAAATATTAAAACCCAGGAAATTTCAAATCTTGAAAATTGTATGGGCTGAACTTCTTGTCTCTGGATGTAGAAATAATTAAGCAACAGGACTCCGCAGTCCTGGCAGAAACAATATGATTTTGAAGAAATGTCAAGGACTGGCACTTCTGCTCTCTAAAGGTCCTACAGCTCCTCTGTCTGTGAATTGTTGGATTGAATGTCTTCAAGGGGAAGACAGTTGATGAGGCCCTGCTGACAGCTGACAGCTGTTCATTTTGGCCATGAGAAATTAAGGAGAATTCTCAAAATTGAGCAAGTGAGGGACAGATCAGAGGCAGGACGTGCAATAACCCTCTGGGAAACATCGAGCACAGGATGCCTCATACCGCTCAGCTTCCACACCAAAAATTGTTAGAGAAGAGAAAAAGAAGGTGTTGGATTTCTGCATAAAAAAATAAAAAGAAAAAAAAAGAAAAAAAAAAAACCCTAATGAAAACAAACAACTCAGAAACTACTGTGGATTAAAGATTCGGTGAAATACCTGCCTGTCTCAAGCCTTAGAAACTTCAAGAAATGAAGTAAGAACAGACATTTCTCAGATGGGCTAAAAAAAAAAAAAATCATGAAAAAGAAAATAGTCCCTCGCATTCTTTTCCCGTTTCACCAAGTACTTGTGTGTGTACCAGACAGCACTTTAAAGACTTGAAAAGCTGTTGTCATTAATTTCATCTGGCAATAGACAGAGCCAAAAGCAAACAGTTCCATACTATTAAGGCCTCCCACAATGGGAAATCTTACAGGGTTGAAAGGGTAGCACATTGTTACAGAGCTCAGCTGAAACAAAAACCTCGGCTGAAGGATGCTTTATACTTGAAGACAAAGCCATATTTGTAGACTAATAGAGAATGAGAATGGTGTGAGAAAATTTCTGACATGAGTACTGCATAAGAAAGGGATTAAGAAAAAAAAATAAAATTAAAGTCACTTTTTTATTTGACCTTCCTTGAGTAAATAGGAAAATATTCTTTTCCCTTCATCTTTTTCTCTACCATCTGGATTAAAAATAAAGAATTCTTCACTCAATTCAGTGAATATTTCTCTTTGCATTATGGCAGCTGTCATCCATTTAGATTAACCCTTTTGGAGGTGGATATCAGATACTATTTTTAAAAATTGTGATAATAAATCAAGAAGTCCTCTATTCTCTCAGGAACAGCAATCAGCAGTAACCACATACAAGCTCTCATCTGACCTCTTTGCACTTTGGAGCAACTGATGTGGGTGAACTCAAAGAAAAATGCAATAATTTCTAAAACACATGTAATTTCAAAGAGAAATAGATACCTCAGCATAGGGAATGAGAGAACACACATGCTACTCATCTCCCAGGTGTGATTTGGTCAAAACCAACTTTCATAAAATAATATTTCTACCTATGTATCTGCCTCTGCAGCAATTCAGTGTATATTCTGTGTGGTGCCTCTTCTTCCTGGAGAACCTCTTGAGATGCAAGCTGCTCTCCTGTCATCCTGGTTGCACCAGAAATGATGACAGAACGATGTTCTGAGCGGACTGGACCATAGATCTCCTTGGATCTGCTGGACTGCCCACTGCCTGCCCCTGTTGTAGAGTTCACTTGGGGCAGAAGGAAGAGAGGAGGACCATCTTGCTGTGAGACCCTACGTGTGGAGTGATCAAACCTGGAATACATCAAGTCTCATCCTTGAGCTCCCCTCTCCTTTCCTCCTTAAAGCTTCCCAATTCTGGGACACCTTGGCACCAGGTGGACAAGCCCATCAATTCACATTTCTAGAAATTAGTCAGAAGAAGAAAAAAGTGCCTTTAAATCCAAGCTCTATTCTTTACTCACAAGGAAGGCAGAGATTCAGCAGAGACTAAGCCCAAATTCTTGATCATGGTATTTTTTATCAGTAATATTGATTATTTACATATTGCACATACACTATTCACTTTTCTTTAAATTTGTTAACAGGCATAATGCTTCCATTAAGTAAAATGTATCATGTTAATGCTCTTGTGAATCTTGAATATCTCATTTTGCAATTTCTACATGTTCTAGCATTGTATGGACAGGGGGTTTTAGTTGTCTAAACAGAAAATTGTCTTTCATTTTGGTTTGGGTTTTTTTCCTTATTTATTTAATGGAAGGTAAATAGCTTAGGATGTGCCTGGCCTCCTGATCATGTGCCAGACAACATCTGGGGAGAATTATCAGCAGTAATGTTCCTGTAGACAAGATAGTCTAAGAGAATGGGCATGGTGGGTTTTCTAGGGAAAAGCAAAGAAACAGGATTCTGAAAGGGAGAAGCTGGAGACTTGGAGAAGGGATAGTAGAATATCAACTGAATGGAAAGCAGCTGAAAGCAGCCAGGAATGAGCAAGAAGGAGCAGGGTTGATGTACCCAAATAAACTGTCATTTCTTCTTACTCGGGCAGATACATCCCTGACAGGAAAGGTGTCTCCAGCCAGAGACTTTTCTCTATGCTCTCCATCCCAGTTTGCTTCTCTGCAAAACCTGGAGTGACCAGGAAAAATCCTACAACCATAAAAGACCAAGGAAGTAAAAGGCAATAGAAGTGTGAGATTAAATTCAAGCCTTGAGCCCATGCCTCAAGATCTTGTAGGTTACTGGCAGGCAGTCACTGGCACACAGCAAAGGTGCAGACCAGCCTGACCTCTGTACGGTTTGCACTTCGCAGTTCTTAAATTTATTGAACAAAAAATAAAATGAATTTATCTCAGATTGCACAGATAATGCTTATCTCACAGGAGTTATCCCCTGTTGACTACTGTATTCATGCTTCTGTCTTGCTGGGTCAGCCTCACATAGTATCAACAAGGGAAAATTCACTCAGGCCACTGGAACTGATTTATATCCACAAGAATGTGGATTTTGACTTTTTTTTTCCCCTTTTTGCCACTTCTCCTTTACAGTAATTTTTAAAGATTTTGTCCTGGGATGTTCCAGGCATTCATGTGCCTGATACTGCAAAGGCAGATACAGCAAACTTCAAAGGCCAGTCCAACTGCAGTCATGGTTTGCATGGTGTGGGTTTGGCCTGCTGAGCTCATGAAAGCAAAGTTTCATCTGTTTTGTGGATTGGGCTCTTGACCTGCCATAAAAATAAATGCTATCTTCTCCTGTTATTAAATGGCAGGCTGTTTCTTGTTACTACTGTGGTATACGTGTCCCTTCCATATGCCTGTCATTAAAAATAATAAATTGGGTTCCCTTATCTCATGGAGATCTTTTATTTTGCCCTCCTGTTTTGGTCTCCTGTTCGTTTCCACACAGTCCTGCCGACAGACTCACGCAGTTTAGATTGAAACAAAATGCAGCAGCCTTTTCCCCCAGCAGCAGAGACACAGGCAGTTTACACCTTCATCTGATGTTCCACTTAACCAGCAGCACTCCTTGAATGCACAAAGGAAGCAAGACAAAAAATCCTACACAGTAGAAAAGGAAATTAATTTGTGTACAAAGATTGTGTTCCCACTACACTTCAACACTGTTGAAACACGAATTGATTTTTTTGTCGTGCTGTGTTAGTCTTTGTTGATCAATTCTGGGTGTATTTTGCCTGTGCCATGAAACTGCAAGTGTCTGTTCATACCCTGCAATATCTGATCAGGATCTTGAGTATTTTAGAGATCAAATACTTTACTTTTAACAATGTTGCTGTTCTGATGAGTTATCAGTTATCACCGATATATTCAGTACAGTCGCTTCATTGACATTCTGGTGATATTTAATAACAGTCACCATCCTCCAGACTGCATTCCTCATGCTTCCTCCAGTGAACAATACACTTCTCAGTGATTGCACCACAAAACACAGAATTATTTTTCTGTCTAGCTCTTCAGCAGGTAATGGCATCAAAATCAGCAAACCTCCTTCTATATGTAAATTAACTACTGTAATTTTGTTTAGTGAAGGATGAGATTCACAGGTTTTGTTGCACTAGAAATGCACTTTGTCCTATCCCACTCCAAGCTCCTAAAACACCCCACTGATTTTACACTGTTAACATCCATTGAAAATGGTACTCACATAGTTTTTTCTGGATAGGAAATCATCCAAAGGCATTTTCTGTCTTGAGGATTTGTCCTTTTTTATCCTTTTGTTATGGTTAGCTTTATTTGTTAGTCCTAAATTATTCTTCTGCTGAAAAAGGTAATTTTTAAAGTCCTTAGTTTCTCTCTGTCAGAAAAAGCTCATTATGCTACATTTCGGACTACATTTTGTCAAAGCAGCATCAAAATACAAAAAGTAAAGCCTCTCAAGATATGCTACTGACCACTGTGATCATCTTTTTCTTTCATACTAGCCACCACAATACTATTTTCTTGTCAGGAATTACACTGTGCCTGAAGTTCTGCTGCATAACACATGGAGATGGGCTGAGAAGCTGTGCTGATGAACATGATGTGAATTTATTAGATGTGTGTGCCTTCTGAGTCGCTCTCCAGGAATATGTCTCAGCCATACCATGGCCACTTACACTCTTTGAAAAAAAAGGAAAAAAAAAACAAAAACAAAAAACAAAAACAAAGCCAAAAACAACTCATGGGCCAAACCAGATGATGCTGCTCAGTGGTTTTCCCTGACAACCAACTAAAAATTTGCCAGACAGCAAAGCTAAGGTTTATTCACTGCTTTCATTTTCACACACTGTTTTCTTGCTCACAGCTCTACTAGTGTGTGTTTTCAGGGTGTTTCATACATGACCCCTAAGTTCAGTCCCACTACAATCCAGTATAAGCACTGCTCCTATTAATTCTAATCCTGCTGCCATTAATTATGATATGTGTAGAAGCTGGCCTAGTCGCAATTACGTGGAGAGTCATTTGGAAAATGTATAAATTAACTTTATCAGTGGTTTTAGCAATGTCTATATTGAATTCATCTGTTGAGCATCTCTTTACATTCCCTCCATGGTATTTCCATGCATTGTTCCGATCTCTCCCCAGTGTTCAGCTGGAAGGACAATGGGAGAAAGCAGTTCCACATTTCCATCTATGTGTACACAAACAGGCTCAGCCTGTGCGTTCTTTCTTTTCTTATTTTTACCCCCCAAAAGAGCTCCCAGGGCAGCAAAGGAATGCTGGATCAGGCCTGTCCATGGCTATGTGTTCCCCAGCATCCCACAGAGGGATGTTGTTGCTATTATTTTAACAGCAGATCTCTGCTGTTGTTTCTATTTTAATGGCAGATTTTAAAGCTTCCGCTGACATTGGTACAGACCCCGAAGCTCAGCTAGAGAATCAGAGGTGGTGAGCAGATGGTGATACAAAGGAGGAATGTTGTATCTATAAATATTCTGATGAAATTCATATCCAGTGTTTCCACACAAGAGCCAACCAACTATACTGAACTCTTAGTATGGGGTTTTAATTAGTCTTATGTGGTAAATGAGTTCTTAATCTGGGTTCTCTAACAGGCAAATCTTTATTCAGAGGGTGCAACTATTTATGTCAAACCACTGAAAAAAAAAATGGAAGGTCAATTGTGTATTAATTATCATTTAAAGATGTTACCATTTACCAAATAAGGGGTAACATTTCATTCTGAGTTGTCAGGGCTCTAAAACAGCCCAAGAAAAGGGGCAGTAGCTGAGGCACAGCAGTGGAAAGCTCCTGGATAGTTTGCCATAGTCAGAATTAAAGTAATGTTACAGTACATGAGTTGAATGTGCAGCAACTCAAATCTCCTTCTAGAAAAATGAAGTGCAACATCCTTTAAACCAAATACTACAAACCACTCTATGGATGTCTGTGTGAACCTGCAGTCTCTAAACCAGCAGATTTTGATGTTCTGTTTATACCTTCAGATTGTAATTTATTTGCTAATGGTAATGTGCTAATTTTGGTTACCTACTTCCTTTTATGTATTTTGGGAAAGGAGAGGAAATGTTGTTTAGAAGACCTATGTCAGGAACAAAGGGGCACAGGGAATCAGCACCTTTTAACAGCATGTGCATAAGTTTTGTGCAGTTGGGTTTGTTTCCTGAAGTGGCACTTAGATCTGAAAGTTGAAGAATGAAGCTATACAAATGACAAAAAATGTGTGAAAGTGTGGGAAATTATTTTTTCATCATCCTTTCATAAGCACATAAAATAACTCTAGCCTAAAGCATCTCTTTTGAACATTGGGTTGTAAATTAAACAGACAGATTGCCTGTCTATATATCAAACATTTTAGCTGTATTTCTTAGGAGTTTAGGCTCACAGAAGGCCACATGTTGGTAAATTTTCCTTGTCCCCTTAATATTCTCACCCACTGATCCAAATTGACTCACTGGTCAGCTTCTAACAACTTTGACAGAAGGATAATGGTGTCAAACGAATTACAATTCTACACATTTTGTGAAAATGGAAACCAAATCAGCACCTTCACTGAAGAAGCTCTCTTGACTACTTGCTCTATGTGCTGAGCCCAGGAGAACATCCTCAGACAAGAGCCAGGTGGAGAAAACATTCACCTGTACCTGGGATAGTGTGAGATATTTGGGGAAATGTATGGGGAGCTGGAAATGTTGGTAAACAACAGGATACAGTCACTGGGGAAGGGGCAGGGAGAACTAACATTTCTGGTGACATCAGAACATGATGCAAATCATCTCTCCAGCTGCTTGCAAGAGGCTTGCTTCTTTCACAGAAATATCCTTTAAAATTCTGCAAGAGTTCAGAGGAAGAGCAGTTCAGTTCCCAGAAGAAGAGCAAAACTAGGCTTTTGGGGTGGAAAAGGCTTATAAAATCTTCCTGAATGCTGGTATGTGCTTGTTCATATTTTATTTTACAAGATCTAAATAATGCCATCTCATCTGTGCTCTGCAAACAACTCTCAGTAGAAGAGCTGCACCAGTGTGCAAGATGACAGAAATAAAGATTACCTCTTTTCTACATAACTTCCCTGCAACTGAAGTCCAAAAACTGAGTAATAGCAAAACACCTTTGCCCAGCTTTTACCACAGGTTGTTAGGCATTAAAAAAAAAAAAAAAAAAAAGGAAGGAATATAATTTCTCACCCAACAGCTGAGTGCTCTGTGATTCCCATTGTTCATGTTGGGTCTAACAGCTGTTTGTGCAGCAGCTTTACCAAGCTCTGTAAGAGGCCAGCAGGTTTGCAGTCTATCTCAGCCACCTCGAGCACAAGGTAAAAGTAGCCTGTTATGGCTAGGCTGGATTTTTCTGCTATGGTCATGCATGCCAATACCATACTTTAAAACTTTATATACCTTTGAAGGCATGTAAATAATTTAAGCACAGTTTTTTGACTCCCCCCCACACACATTTTCAAATACAATTTAGACTCTTAGGTTTAAGTAAATGCCTAAATTGCATCTGATGTATTTTGCAGCTCCCAGTGACTTCAGTGAGATTATTTTTCTGGAGAAGGGCATATAAGGAGTCACAATTTAATTTTGCTCGACATTCTATCTTCTGTTGACACCATACAAGGTGATTTGATAAATACTGTGATTTCAGAATGGACTTACCTAAAGTTCCAACATCAGAACTGCTAAATGTGCAAAACAAGATCATGCATGAGGGAAATAAAATCAAAGTCCCACTGGAGTTCCATGGCGAGCAACAAAAGGACTTGAGAGTTTTACATTGAAATGAAAATATAGGACGAAAATAAAGAACCTGATTCCTGACCTCACAAATGAAATAATTCCAGTATTTATTTTACTTTACTAGATATTTCTGCTTCAAACTATATACTTATAGGATGGAATATTGCATTTCTCTCTGAAGGGACTGTCCCTTACTAAAGTTACACATCACATCTAGCACGTCTATAATTGAAGTCTTACAGAAATCTACTTTACTCTATTGTTTATTTTGTGCCACTGACAAAACTCTGTGCAGTTTCCATTTCCCCTACAATTAGGCGCTGCTCCTACAAACACATAAGTGTGAGCTCACCTTTCCTGCTGGGAGGGACTTGGATGGGAGACCCACTGCAATAAAGGACGTGAATACATTTTGGCAGGACCGGGGCCTCAGATAGCAAGGAGGAAACAGGCTAACAGAAACCACCTTTGCAAACATAAAAAAGGGAAAGATCCCATGGACAGAAATTAAACTTTTATACACTTTTAAGTGCCAGACAGAGTATTTAAAAGGAGAAGAAACTGGAGGACATCAGAACTGATTTTTTTTTTTTAAATCCAAGCAGAGAGTGTCCCTTTAAGGATTTATGGCATGGCACAGTCCAGGCTTTGCTTCCTTTGGCATTGACTAAACTAATGTTTTCTCCTGCCAAGACATTCAGTGACTGAAAGTGCAGCTTTTTCTTCCTCACAGCTGTTTGCTCGCCCATTATCAAATATTTTCCCTCCAGCTCCTGCCTTTGCCTCGCTCAGGGGATGTAAATGATGCAGGAATTTCGGCTGCTCTGCTTCAGTTTAGCAGAGTGATAATCTCAGGCAAACGCTTGCAATCTGTCTTTCATTAGAAGAGTTTTTTGCACTTCTGTTTAAAATGGGGAATTTTTTTGAATTGCCCTTTAAAAGAAGATATCACATCCACTTTTGCCTGGAGGGAAACCCATGCTGCCACAAATATATCTGCTGGAAAAAGGGGAATGCTCTTGTTGAGTGATCATCACCAAAGACAGCTCTACCTTCACATCCCAAACATTACCTACGTGCTGCAAACTTAACTGGACAAACCTATACTTAAAATAGTGCTTCTCCCATTAAAAAGCAAGGCATTTTTTTGCTGCTCTATACAAAAACATGTGTGAAAATTCCTCTGTAAAATTAAAGTAGCTTTCACTACCGAATGCATGAAACCTCTCTTGCAAAGCACAATTCTCTGATTTTCAGCCATCAAATGTAACACTAATATCTAACACTTGTTGTGGGGGAAAAAAAAAACCCACAAGAATGGAAATGGAGAAGAATGGCATTTCTAAAATACCTAAAATTTGTTAAATGTTTAAATACAGTGTTTTAGTGTCCCTATAAAAAGATTATACTACAAATTATTGCTATACAGAAACCATATCAAAAATATTAGTATTATATAGAATATAGAATATATATAAAAATCAATTATTTAAATTATATATAATATATATGTGTACCTATTATAGGTCTATCTAGAGAGAGAGAAATTTATACATGCACATGATATGGAGAAAATATATAGCAAGTAAAATGAGATTCTAACTCTGTCCAGTGTTAACTGGTTGCTTTTTCTGACTACTTTTTCTGGTAAGAGTAGAGGGAATGTTTTCAGTGAAAAAAAAAAATCCTCAGTTCTTAAAAAAATCCTAGAACAAATGCAAAAAAAAAAGAGAGGCACAACTACATTCACTAAAAATGGGGACTATTAAAGTATAAGTCATCATCACTGTCATGCTTTTGTTTAAATGCAGGAAATGGATGAGCTAGAGTTCTTAGTTGCTTGCTGAATTTGGCCTCAAATAAGTATCTAAAGACTCTTCTGAAGAAAAACAAGGAAAGAAATATTTTATAATAACTTCTGAAATTCATGTCCTCATTAAAAAAAGGTGACCTTTTTATCAGAGTAGTCAAAATGAAATTGAAGAAAATGAAAATGTTGGATCTCCCATCTGCTAAATCCCTTGTGCCAGGAACTTATTCCTTTTCTTTCCTTTTAAAATCAGGATGCATTTTGAGCCAGCAATTTGAGCTGGGAATCCTAATATGTTTAATTGCTCTACAAACCCTGCAGTCTAGGCCTCCAGCTTCAGATTCCTCTGCCCTCACAAAGGAGAAATTACTGCTCTCTAACCCCTTGGTTACTGTTAAGATATACAAGAGTAAAGGGAGTTTTTCACAATATCTTAGACAAAGAGGAAACATAGTTCAGAAATTTCTGGGGGTTTTTTTCCACAAAATATCCCTTTATAAATGGATATCTCACCTGTAATTCATTGTGCGCTGAAAAAAATACAACCAAAATCTCCAGACCTCTGTTCTATTTCACAAAACTTTACTTTTGTTATTTCTTCACTCCTCATTTAGGGTTTCCTCTATACTGAGATTTCCTACTCAAATATCACTGACCGTTCTTTTGAATTTATTATTAAATTATATCAAACTCAGAACACAGGTAAAATAATGACAAATCCTGGTGGTAGCCCCCTTATGACAGAGACACCAGGGATGAGTTAAGAGCCTTTGACTTGCTGTGCTCAAAGAGCCAATTCTGACATACGCAACCAAGATCACGTCTTAGTGAGTACATGGGAAAAAAATGAGCCAACCACAGTTAAAGGGTTGGTGTGAATGTTCCCTTATTAAAGGAGGGTGACTGACCAGCAACACCTTCCAAATGTCACTCTTTGTGCAGCAGCAGTGTCCTGAGGCCCTGGATGCCAACTGGTGCTCTGCTGTGCTGTTAAATGTGAGCAGAGGACAGCGCTGGGCTGTCACCAGGAGTCACCACTCAAAGGACATGCAACAGCCCAAGTGTGACAATGAATCACCTCCTGCTTTAGAAACAGAGCTGCACAAACACCCTGGCTTACAGGAGAGAAGTCACGACTCAGGCAGGTCAAAAATAATACAACTGTGAATGTGGGATGAAGAAAAAAAAAAAAAAAGGAAGCAGAAATTGGGCAGGGAGGGATGGGGGGAGAAGACTACAAAAGAAATGCTTAATTTTCAGGGAAAAAATGCAAAAAAAAAAAAGATTATTCACGTCATTAGATGACCATAATAATAAGCTTTTTCTTCCCATTTGTCTGCACAGCAAACAGCAACTACCTGAGATGTAATTATTTACATTTTAATTCATGACTGTCAAGCATCCCCATGAATACTCAGTAATTCTTTGAATATTCACAAATAAAATGATTGAGGATCAGTTCACAAACACGTATTCTCACTCAACTGCAAGTAATTGCAACCAGAAACCATTGCTACTCTTTATAATTCTTCATTTAAGTTCGAGGATCCTAGCCAGGATGGCATTTCAAAAATATTCCCTTGCTCTGCAGAAAAGCTGGTCCTGTTTCCCTCCAGCCATGCCCCCAGGAAAAACATGCAAACAATATAACAAGTACAAATTTTGAGTGGAGGGGAAGACTAAATTATCTGAAGTACTTGATCATTATAAATTGAGTTTAATTATCACCTTAACAATCAGAAATGTGCTATGCATAATTTAATTAGCAATTAGAAATTGCCTCTAGATATACCTGTATAAATAACTACACTTACTGCAATAATGTCTAACATAGTCTTTCTGGCACATAAAAAACTTCTGGATCCTGGTAATTTAAATATTAATACTGTGAAACACTGAAATACATGATGTTTATAGCCAATGAAAATCCATAATGTTCAGCCAATACAACTACACAATAAAATAGACTGAACTCCATGTATGACAGCATTGATTACAAAAAGGCCAAAGGCCTGAATAAAGTAGCAAAAAGATTTTAAATATTATTCTAAAAAATTCTGTGGAGCTGACTATAAGAGAATATATTTCTCCTAGAAGAATCTTTTTCATTTTTCCTGAAATTCCTAACTTTTTTGCATTAAACCATGGAAAACAAAGACCATGGGAAGAAACCCTGCTCGTTTTCATGAAAGCTGTTTAACTGAGAGGTCTTCCCTTTCCTCTCTCTTACACATCTAAAGTACATCAAGTTATTACACTTACTCATATGATGTCCTAAGTTGTGTTCAGAAACCATTTTGAATAGTTTATTTCATGTGTAGGAACCATGCTATTCATTATTCTAGGAAAAAAAATAAAAACAACACAGGAAGGTACCCAGATGCAGGGAGAAAATCTGAAAACAGTTTCTAATTTCTTCTCATGCTGAGAGCAGCTGGTGGGTAGGAAATGAAGCCCTGAACCGCTCCCTTTCCCACCTCATTCCCCTCTTCCTTCCCAACAGTGATCCCTCTCTCTGGTTTTCTATTCCTTTTTCACTGTGAACTCAGCTCTTCCTGATTTCACCATCATTGCATTCCCAGGAGGA
The DNA here is from genome assembly GCA_013398615.1 of Brachypodius melanocephalos. Taxonomy (NCBI): domain Eukaryota; kingdom Metazoa; phylum Chordata; class Aves; order Passeriformes; family Pycnonotidae; genus Brachypodius; species Brachypodius melanocephalos. The sequence goes on from VZSR01001342.1 coordinate 5,761,301, forward strand.
TAATGCCCACCTGTGACTCAACATGAGCACAATGGGGACTTGGTTCATCCCCTGGTGCCTTGCATCTCTTGTCCCAGCCAAGTGAGCCCCTCAGAAGGATTCAGGACACTCAGCTAAGCTACAGCTCTACTATTCTTGATTTGCTCTTTTTCTATCATTTCTCAGCCCAAGGACAAGTCAGCACCTACAGGGGTCTATGGATTCTCCTGTCCTGTGGGTGTCTGAGAGCACAACCAGGAGCTGGGCATCTGACACCACAACAGAACAGGGACAAAAAACGCCCCAGACATTTTCCATTCCCCTTTGGGGCTGAACTGCTTTTCTGTGGAAGGCTGTAACCATACTGGATTACTTTCTTATGCGTCCTCTGTGTTCTCAATCCAACCTCTTTTCATTTTTTTCTAAATCAACTATTCCAGCATTACCCTGGATAAGTGATGCTCAGCACCTCAATGTAACTCGAGCAAACAGTCCTGAAATGCTCTTAATAACCAGACAATTCACAACTGAATCTTTCATTCTTAGAAGCAGACTGAGGTGGCTTTTTTAATTCCTGGAGCTGCATTATATGGCTGTATTTTCACAAAAGCTGTTAATTATTGTCCATTTCTGTAACTGCTAGGCACTTCCACAGCTGCCCTCCCTTTCCCCAGCTCAGGCACAATTTCCTGAGTTATGGAGTAAACAGAATTACAGTGTACAGGGTAATCCAGGGAGTCTCTAATGGGGCAGTGGGGGCTTTCTGCTGCCCTGGCAGCCTTGCAGGGACCTGTGATGTTACAGTTTATGTGGCTAACACCCCCGAGCATTGAGGTCAATAGTGTGCCTGCCTCGCCACTAGGCACATGGAGACTTTGCTAGGCTTGTTTGATGGTAAATGAGGACTTTTTTATTATTATTATTATTATTTGCTCCAAGGAGCTTGACACAGGAAACCCCCAAATCCTATGGTAATAAATCTTCTATTTATCTTTTAAAATCCAGAGCAAAATAAAAACCATTAAGCACCCGGAGTCATGGGCTGAATTCTGTATTTTCATAGCTTGTTACAATCTTCTGGCATGAAGAGATTAAGCTTTATGAAGCAAAAAAAAAAACTTCTCAGTGTAAAAATAACAGCCTCGTTGCCTTCTATGGGGCACTGTATTATTGTATGACACAATTAAATGGCAGGAGCATTTAGAAATTGCAAAGGTGGGCACAATCCAGAAACCTGCATCTGATCCAACCTGATTGTTTTTACACTATCAGACACTTGCACTAAATCTGAAGAGGAAGCATGGCCCAGCTATAGCATAAAATGATCACCCAGGTATTAACCTTACTGTTGTGATTATTTAACTCCTACAGACTGACACGGTATTGAAGCAGAAGATAAAAGAATCCCCCCAGAATTATTCCAATCCTGACTGTTCTGCTGAAGAGGAGCCTACTTTTTGGTTATCACAGCCCGTTTAGGGTGTCTCAGAGCAGAAATCAAGAGAGAGGTTAAGATCTCCAGGGCCATTATACGTTCTTAACACCACTGAAAACAAGGTCACAGAAGTTGCACCCTTGAAAATCAGCACCATGTAGTCCTTTGAAGGGCAGATACTTGGCATGCCAAAGAATCAGGCTCTCCTTTAGCAGGGCTTCCACACAGCCTTCACTCTAGGATACATCAACTAAAAATTTAGCATTGCCAGTCCCAATTCTTGCATGTTAAGGAAGCAGCAAAGTCCAGCACAACCTGAAGGCAGAAGTTCTCTTTTTAAAAAGGTAGTGGGAGTGTTTCCATTAAGTCTGAGAGGGTATCAGGAAATACTCAACAGGTCTTCTCCCAAGATTTTTTCACCCTGGTGAGAAAGGCTGCTTAAAGCACAATTAAAATTCATTTGCATTTTTTCTGTGCAAAGTGCAAAGCTGAAAGAGGGTGCTGACAGGCAGAATCAGGATAATTACTTCATCAAAGAAAGTGATTTTTGTAAAAGTCATTAAATATGTTTACAATAACACCTATGAACATTTAATAATTGACCTTTCAATAGGATCCTCAGAGCAAGACTGAGGAAAATCCAGTGTGGCAATTAGGTAAAAAATAAAAAAAATCTATCTGTGAATCTCCATCCGTTCCAAGCTTCCTTCTTCCTCACTAAACTCAGACTTACAAAACAGATCTACAAGTGTTTCAGGGGTAAACCAAGAAGAACATATTTTCAAAGCCTCCTTAACCCTACACATCATGTGCACCATACAATTCCAAGTGTTGTAACATGCTCTCATTGGAATTATTTTCCCTGCACAGGCATCCACACAGATGCTAGTATCATAACAAAGCAGCACTTCTGAAACCTTATTAAGAGATAACGCTATTACTAGTGCAGCTTCTTAAGAAGTCTATGATGCACAGTTCTTCACTCTTTTTAAAAGCAAAGACACTTCAACGTCTCCAATTTTCTGCTTGGTTTTGGGGGAGATTTCTGATCAGGGAGTTCTCTGTTTCCTGCAGCTCCTAAGAGCTGAAGCTTGGGTTTGTTAATTCATCGGTCATGGAAAAATGTCAGTATTAGCCAAGAGTGCATCCAGCCCCTGAGTGAAGTCAAAGAACTGTAAGTCATTCATAACTATTCTGTGTGCCCTGGCCCACTGATCTTAAAACAATTTTTGCTGTGGCTGCATTCATATAAATGTGCTGATTATTAATATGATTTGTGTCAGCTTTTAACCAGTTGGTTAAGTACTCTTTAGAAACTCTAAATTGGTTCTTTCAAAGGTGGTTTGCAGTAATTTCTTCCCAAGCTCCTTTCCAAGAGCTACACATGTGGACATAGTTGGAAATGTCCATTTAACAATACTGGAAGATTTCTTTCCCAAAAAGCAAAAGCCTTGAGAAGAATGAACAGGTGCAGTGGCAGTGAAGCAAAACCATCCACTATGACAGGGACTGAGTTCTATCATGCAAGAGTTTAGCTGAACTTCTTTTTTAAATACATATATATAAAATTAACCAAGAAGATCCAGCTTAGAAGATATGAAAACTTCATTAAATCCTGCAGAATTTGCAAAAGAGCTTTGACTTTTAGAAAAAGAAAAAATGAGAAGCAGTTTTGAGTGTCTAAATTCTTGATTTGAGTATCATATAAATAAAAATGCATTATTCTCTATTTGCAAACTCATTCTATGATCTCTTTTAAAACTACTTTTTAATTCATTGAAACAAGGAGGCTTCGGATCTACTTCTACAATGGTTGCATAACTAAAAAACATTAGGTAGTTTGATGATACAAAATAGATACTTAAAGACTGGCTAAACCCTAAGTTTTCCTAATTCTCCATTAAAAAAAAAATCAAAAATAAAAATAAAAATAATTAAATGCTCTTACTAAGCTAAATCTCAGTGAATCCTCACTGTCCTCACTTTTTTTTCTGCTGAGTCCCAAAATGAAACTCCTCCTCAGAATTCGTGCGTTGCTGTGAATCAGAATGTGCTGACCTAAGCCACTCACTAGGTGAATCCTTCTCCCTAACAGCGGAGAAGCTGCATCTGCAAACACAGCAAACAGTGGCCAGCCCACTGTCACAGGGCTCTGACTCAGACAATCCTTTCACCATCTTCACACATCTGCTCTCAGATCAATAGCTCAGTGAAGCAAAGGGTATATGAAAATACTATTGTAAATATTATTGTAACAAGTGCTTTTATCACTTCTGGGATTGATTTACTGATTCATTGTTTTCTGACCTTGAAGAATATGCAATTAAAAGATGCCTCCAGGATGCAAATTGCTACTAGAATTTCAGTTTGCACTCGTCTCTTCTCAGTTTCAAAAATCCTCAATCTTCTTTCAAAGATATTTCAATTTAATTTTACCATACCACTACCTTATCTCTCCCTGGAACTTCTCACCAGAGCACACCACAGTTTTTAACACAGGAAATGCAATGGGGTTGTATTTTGAGACAGCAGATGTTTCACAGGTGTAAAGATTACAATCATAACCTATTTTCAATGATATTGGAAATAAGCAGCAGAAAGCTACACCTTTGGGGCTTTTTCTCCCTCTGGAAAAAATAATGTCTCAGCATTGCTGCACGGTACTCTCTAACTGAGGAAACTGTAGTTTGAATAAAAAGCCATAGAAGCAAAATCTGTCAATGTCCTGCAATGCAGGGCTACTCTGGACAGGATTAGGAACTGGAGAACTGGGAAGACCCCACTTGCCTTCATATTCCCTACACATATTCCCACAGCTGCTCTTCCCAAAGGAGGCACACAGCTCCCAGGCTGACAGACTGCCCATACTTGTGTATACCCACGATTCCTTTTCTGTCAGGATTTAAACAGAAGGTGCCATCCCATTACTGCCAAGTAATTGCACTATTTAAGGGAATGTCAGAGAACTAAGAGTTAGCACAAAGTCCTGTAACTCCATCAACAGGCACTAGCATGCTCAGGCTCTCTGGGAAACTCTGTCAACCTCTGAAACGCTGTCAGGTCTAGAAAATTTAAGTTCCTTTTGCTGAATTTGATTTTGTGTCACCAGTGTAAGCTGCAGATGTCAATATGGACACTTGGGGTGATTTAAATCACACCTGAACAGATTTTACAAAAACGACAATGTAAATGCCATCTGATCCTGTCTCAATATGTTCAGGAATTTTTTCAGTACTCTCAGCCTGCTTTTAGTGCATTATTTAAACTATTGTAATCTTATTAATCTAGATCAGAAGGCAGGAAAATGAAATGTTGGGGGAAAAAAAAAGAAATTTTGGTCTTTGAAGACCTAAGACTGCAAGCAAAAATCCATTCCGGAATCCAAGGGATTACAATAGGAACAGTGATCTGTGTGAATAGAAGTGACTCAAATGGCCCCGACTGTGTTGTAAAACAATGTAAATGCTCTTTCCTGAATACAGAGCTCTTGGAAGGCATCTTTCAACTTTTCCATCTGAAAAAAGCATCAGTTTTCCTTCAAGACAGATACGGATAAGGCAGGACACTCCTGCCTGAGGAGAGGCTGGCTGGGCTGATATTTGATATAAGCGCTCAGTCCCAAATGGGAGGAGGGAAAAGTGATTGATGGTTCGTAAGGAATTACTTGACTTTTGCTTGTAACAGAAGCTTTTTGGATTCTCCCAAAGTTCTTGTCGAAGACAAGAAACATCTTTTGAAACAGCAGCCTTCCCCTTACCAGCAGATGGAATAAACCTGTGTAAAAAACGCTGCAGATTTAAAATACATATAAAAGAAAATAAGATATTGATTGACACACTGCCCTTTTTCTAATGCTCTGCTGTTCTTCAAGGTTTGCCTCTATTTTTCTATTACCTGCCCTCTTAATACAGTGTGAGTAATTCACCTCTCTGCAGGAGGACTTTCACAAACCCAGCATCAGGAGTTCCCCAGTCCATGTTAGATGTATGTTACCACAGGAACAACTCCTTCTCACTCTCTGTCTCCTGGGACTCCAAGGTCAGAGTTGTATGAACTTGACTAAGACAACCCTTCCTCGAGCCCCCACAGGGCTCGACTCTCCTGGCTCTCATCCGGACAACTCCATCTGCCTCCTGCAATTGTCTCCTCTGGGGAAGACGAGAGCATTAGCTCTGCTGTTGGGGTATGGAGGGGAACAGAGATATTAGAAGGGGCATATTTTCACATTTCCTTCCATGTACACAAGGGAGCAATGGATCTGAGCTCCGTATCCCGCCTTAAAGAGGCAAACTGATGATCCAACAGGTGGGATGAATTCATACAATCCCAGTCACACACAAATTCGTTAGGAAGGCTTCTCATCGATAATGCCCAGTCCCAAGCCAAACGTAAAGCTGACACTCTCTGTCTTACATCTCGTTGTCACAGAGCACTGCTCATCTACGAGCCTCATGCAGAGGACGACGCAAAGGACGATGCACGCCAATGTGCTCTACCTCGGGAAAGTGAGGAGAAAAATTGCTCTGCCAGCCCTTGAAATCCTAGCCCTATCCACCGAGCACTCAAACAAAAGCTGAAGTGAGAAACCGAATTAAGTCACTCCCTCTTCACGGGTTTAACAGCCACTGCTCGAAGAACGGACTCCATCAATATAAGCATTCAGAAGCAGGGGCATTAAAAAAGGGGAGGAAAAAAAATATAAAAAATAAAAAGGAAGTAGAAGGGTCAATCGCATTTTCTCCTGCTCATAAAATCTCTTTACCTCTCTGGAGGGTGGGGGCGAGCTGCGGGGCTCCCGCACCCCCGCCGGCGAAGGGGGTTTGCCAGTGGGCAAGGAGGAGCAGGAGCCCCGCAGCGGAGCGGGGTTGGGATGGACATGGATGCAACCTCCCGGGAGACACAGGAGAGCAACACGCCGCTCTAAAAGAGCTGAAGGTTTCACTCTTGTCAGCCCCTGAAGGCTTTGTCTGACTCTCGGGTCTTAATCTTACGGATAAGCGTATGTAATAAACAGATTGTGGGTCTTAAAATGTGTGCCGTGTTTTTTGTCTCTTTGCAGATGTTCGCCAGTGTAGATTCAGATAAACACAAGGAACGAATAATCAAACTCTGAAAAATGCGTTGTTTTCTTTTGTTTAATTTGTTGTTTGGGGATTGTTTGTTTGTTTTCGGCTTGTTTCGGAGGGGTTTTTTTAAACGGTAGGTGCACTTTTAATATATGCAACCAAAAATACCGATGGGATGGACGTGTGATATACAAAGACCGCGCTGGCAATAAAATTAGTTTACAAAATCGCGTGTATGTTTCTTCGCGAGGAAAAAGACGGTCCCAAAGCCGAAAAAGGTCTATCTATTTAGCGGCCGCACCGTTTTATTCTGCCTCTGAAGCGCCTGTGCTCATCTCGCCAGGAAGAGACCCTGACCGCCTGCAGGAGCAGCCCTTTATTTGTGAAGGCAAACGCGTCCACGGAGACACGTCCCACCCACCCTCTCCAAAAATTCAAATAATTCTTAAACTTTCGACGAGGAAAGGAGCGCGCTCGGCTCTGTCTCGGTCTGTCCCTGCGCCCTCGGGGTGGCGAAGGGACAGGCGGACGAATGACACCGCCGTAAACGACGGTAAACAATACATACATCAAGGGAGGCAACGCTTGCGGCCCCCGTGACCTTTCCGCTGCTCAGGTTAAATCTATAAATACCCAGAAGACATCCGAGCCCATTGTTTTGCTGCCCTCTGAAACCGAACCTGCCAAGGGGACGGAGGGGCGTCCCGCCACCCTCCTCCTCCTCCTCCTCCTCTGGCCTGTCGGCGGCGAGAGCTGAGTGCCGGGAGAGGATGCGGGAGCGCGGCCGTGGAGCAGCGGGGGAGGCTTCCCGGAGCCCCGGGGCGAGCTCCCGAGCGCACGGGGTGGGAGAGAGAAGGTGAGAGCCGCCGTAATCCCGAATTCCTTTTCACAACTTCGTGGTTGAACCCGCACACGATTAAAATCCGGATTTATCCCCCTTTTAAATGAGTCTCGTAAAAAAATAAAAGCACACTAACTCTGGCGACAAAATTCATGGCTGAGGCATAACTCGGATGCTCGGGGGATTTTTTTACAAATCTGGCGGATTTATCCGCTTGATTTTCTCACCTTTGCCCACGCCACAGCCCGACTCGGCACCTCTCAGCCTCCCACCTCGCTTCTCCCAGGAACATGCGGCCCCGGAGGGAGGGGAGGTCTCTCGGGGAGACTCCTTCTCGCCAATATCGTCACCGAAAAGTTTGCTCACGGCTGTAAGATGGTACCTAAGGGGTCAGGGATTCCGCCAAAACGGGAAAAGGTGTAACGCTACCTCCCAGGCACTCGCGAAGGCTGCAGTTTGTACACGTCCCGCACAGATCCGCACCGACGCGGGGAGCGAAGCGGGGCCGCCCCGCCGCCTTCTCCCCACCCCCCGCGGTTGGGAGAGAAATCCTCAAACCCGCCTGCCCGCAAAACGGCAGGGACAAGGAGAGGGAAGCCTTATTCTACTCGTGGCCGCGCTTAGCTCCCCGCACTGAATGGTTTTCAGACCCTCCCGCGCTGAAATACAGGCAATTTAGGCGAAAAGATCGATAAATGGGGCTAAAACGGTTTAGGTTATCCCACGAAAATCAAGATATCATTTCCCAGCGCGTACTGTACGGCTTGCGGCCTCTCCGCAAGCACCCCTGTACCAGCAACACCGCCAGCAGAAGGAACAGCCCGTCCTACTCGGGGGCAGAGGCTTTGAGTGTTGAACCTTTGGGACGCTATAAAAATTCCCTTTTCTAATTTTTTTTCTATATATCGCTGGAGATTTGGCAAGTTTAAAATACGTTAGGTGTAAAGTTTGTTCTTAATTAGGTCTTGTAAAGATGGAATTTGGTGGTCATTATAGAGCCGCTAATCAATTTTCACCCAGCAGCAAAAGTACACCGCGGAGGAATTAGGTTTAATGAAGTGACTGTGCAAATTACAGTCGTGGACTTTATTTAAAGTCTATCAACCTCCTAAAAATTATTTCTCAAACTGTTCTTGATTTCCTTTGCTTTATGAAAAACATCACGTTTACTTTCTGAGGTTTCAGGCATTACCAGCCATTCTCTCCCGCTCTCCAATCGGGCGCACGGGGAGTTTTCCAATTTTCCAATTCGAATTCACGGAAAAATAGGCAAATTAAACTTTTAGATCATACAAAAATATATCCCACTGCGGCTAAAAATTTACGAGAAACGATTCTTTTAAAAAAAAAAAAGTTAGGAAAAAAGAAAACTGATGCACAGATACGCTCTGTTACTAGAAAGCGGATTTTTGTCTTTGGTCGTGTATTTATTCTTTTGAATAAATAAAGCCTCTGAAACCGTAGGCTGTTTTTTGACTGGTTGATCGCTGCTGTCCCCTCACCTTTATGCTCGTCCCTCGGCTGAGAGAGACGACCCTGGCAGCAGATTTTACCTACTTCTCCTTAGGATCCGCACCGGGAAAAGCTGCTCTTGTTAAAAGCAGATTGAAATGTGGTTCCTTGAGGGCGTAGAGGGGCGAGATCTTCATGGTCTTTAGCTGCCTTCAAAAACACTTAAAATATATTTTTTTACAGCAAATATTTTTGATACCTCGATCTAAAATTCTTTCTCTTCCCCCCCCCTTTTGTTTTTGTTTTGTTGATTTGGCTTGGGGGGGTGTTTTTGGTGGTTTTTGTGGGGGTTTTTTGGGGGTTTTGTTTTTTGTTTTTGTTTTTGTTTTTGTTTTTGTTTTTGTTTTTTACACTCTGAGTTTTGGGCAGCTTATGCTAATTGATAGCTCAGGGAACGTCACGCAAAATAAATAAAAACAAATTTTAAAAGGTGTTTGCAGGGTAATGGACTTGGCAGCAGTGGAGGATATTTCTGCCCTTTTTCTTAGGGGCTGCGCAAAGAAATGATTTGACCTTTTTGCCTCATCCGAACATTAAAAGCAAAGAGAAATCACCTAAAATTCGCTTTCTCGCCGCATTATGACTGTGAGAGCAGGACCGCTCCCCCCGTCCCTTGTTAAGGCCCTGGGGAATGGGGCATGGGGCCGACGAGAAGGGCGAGGGGACAGCTCGGGGAGCGAGGCCCAGCGCGTTTTCACCCTCGGGATCGCCGCGGAACCATCGTTTTAGGCCGGAGAGAAACGGCCGGGAGGGTCAAGAGGAGATCGAGGGTTTGGCTTGAGCCAAAGGATAGCTGCGAGCTACTGGAACCCTTTTAAATAAAAATAAACAAACTAGAGTTTAAAATTAAAAGTACAGTACTTTCCCCAGGAGGGAAGCGTGGTGCTCCCTCTCCCCTAACCCCGTCCCGCCGGCCTTGGGGCCCGGCGCTGCTCCATACGCCGCCGCTCCCGGAGGAGACAGGCTGGAGAGCGGGGCTGGACTCCTCGCAGTGCCCCTTTGCCGCTGAGATCCTTTCCCTGCCGGGAGCGTTTTCCCTCCGGAGAGGGTGAGTTCCCCTCCGCGACCCCCGCGGCTTGTGCGCTCCGTCCCGGCAGCGGAGCGAGGCCGCGCCGCCCGGAACCCAGGGGCTGCGATCCCGGGAGAAGGATCCCGAGCAGCGGGGGTGTACAGCGTGTCCCCATCGCTCTGAGGAGCCGACGACCCTCGTCCCGGAGCAGCGGTGATCCTGGATGCCCATATCCTCCTCCTGCACCGAAACCTCCGCTTAGGGAGGCACTGCCTCCGCGGGGAGGACACGGGGGCTGGCCGGTGACTCGGAAAAGAGGAGAGGGGTGTATCTCGCACCCCACTCCTTTGCCCCCGACCCACCCGGCAACTCCACGATCGGGGCTTGAGAAGCTCTGAGGCAAAACAAAACGCGTGTCCCGAGACACCCGGGAAGGACTATCGCGATCAACAGGCACGGAGGGAGTGGAAGGAGAGAAGAATAAAAGGGAAGCAGAGGGGACACGCCGTCCCTCGCGGGAGACCATGAAGGTATGTGCGGGGGAAAAAGACACAGAAAATAAGAGAAAGTCTCCGTAAAATGAAAGAAAAAGAAAAAAAAAACCAAACAAAAAAAAAAAAAAACCAAAACCAACAACAACAACAACAAAGAAATCTCTGCAAAATTCCCGCTTCTTTTTTTTCTGTACTCCCAGTCTCGTATGTTTTCCGGGACGCGCTGCCCGGCGGGCAGCTCCCGGCAGGGCTCAGGGCGAGAGGCTGGGAGGGAACGGGGCAGGGGCGGGGGGGTCCCGAAGAGAAAGGAGTCGCACTAACCGGGGTTGAGGTCCAGGCACTGAGTCGGGTCTTCATTGTCCCCCAGCTGGCCATTGGGGCTGAGGCTTTCCATGGACAAATCCAGCCCCTTGTCCTCCCAGTCTCGCAGTTTCCTCTTTTTATTTGTCCCGATCAAGGCTTCTACTGAGAAAGCGTGCGCTCGGGAGCTGAGGGCCACCGCCGATCTTCGCCTCTCACTCATCTTATCCCCCAGCCCAGACCCTCGGGCAGAGGAGCGATCAGTGGCTGCGAGCACAGAGCTCGGGGACCAGAGGCAGAGCCTCTTGCCTCTTTCTCCCCCCCCC